>JAUCNO010000353.1:15439305-15450308 GCA_032353835.1 Enteromius viviparus
TGTAAAGTCAGAAAGTCAGAATTGCGAGATGTACTGTAAAGTCAGAATTGCGTGATGTACTGTAAAGTCAGAATTGCGTGATGTACTGTAAAGTCAGAATTGCGTGATGTAAAGTCAGAATTGCGAGATGTAAAGTCAGAATTGCGAGATGTAAAGTCAGAAAGTCAGAATTGCGAGATGTACTGTAAAGTCAGAATTGCGTGATGTACTGTAAAGTCAGAATTGCATGATATAAAAAAAGAATTGCATGATGTAAAGTCACAATTGCGTGATATAAAAAAGAATTGCTTATATAAAAAAGAATTGCGTGATATAAAGTCAGAATTGCTTGATTTAGTCAGAAGTCTTATATAGTCTTTTTTCACTCAAAATTGGACTTTATAATTCACAATTGAGAGCTTATATCTCACAATTCTAAAAAAAAAAGGATGAATTGCGACTGTAATTTCGTAATTCTGACTTTTTCTTGTAATTGCGACTATAACTCGTAATTCTGACTTTAAATCACGCAATTCTAACTTTTTTCTCATAATTCTGACTTTACTGTATATCACACAATTCTGACTTTTTTCTCTTAATTGCAACTATATAATTAGCATTTCTGACATTATATTTCTCAATTCTTTTTAGATTGTGAGATAAAAAGTTGCAATAACCTTTTATTATTTTTGATTCAGTAGAGGAAACGGGCTTCCATATTTTCTCATCATCTTGGAATGCTTTACATATTTCTTAAAATTGCATCTCTAAGCTGTCTCATTTGTAAATATCTTGTGCCCTAGATTCCATCCAATGGCTTTAAAGGTGACGTACTTGTCAGCAAAACAAATGGCTCCAATGGGTTTGTGAACGGCTCTCACTCTAAACATCCGGTAAGCTATTTATCATACCAATATTATTTACTTGTGCCATTATAAACACACACCTAAATAGAAAGAAGGGGTACTCACAAACACAAACAAACAAAGACACTCCCATAGAGAGAGAGTGAAAGCATTCGGTCCACTCGCTGTATCAGCTTTCAGTTGTTTGGGATGGAATTGAATGCTGTATTGTGGGTATTCCTGAATTAAGGGCACTTATCATTCAATCAAAAAAACCTAAAATGAATAACTTCTCTGTTTGAAAATGGGATTCCAGTTCTCTTGTACGCACTTCTAAGTAATGACGATAATGGACACAAATTAGCAGATACAGTTTACCCGCTTTAATTAAGATACAGTGATGTTCATTGGGAAATAATTTGGCCAAAAACCGTTGCCACAGTTTTGTTGGTTCTTGTTTTTCATGATAATGTGCTGAGATGTGGGAGCGTGCACACATTAACACTTTGCTTCTGTCTGTGAAAAGTCACACCCATGACATGATGCCCTTGGGAGCAGTAATTGCCAAACTTGTGGCTGCTCAGTAAACAAGCCATCATGCCTTCAACTACACACCTACGAACTTTATTTTTACTTATGTAATCATAATAATCATTTTGGATTTCTATTAAAGACTTTAACAATTAAAAAGATAAATGTTAAACTTCTGAAACCTCCCACATTTAAACCATTAATTAATTAGTTTTAATATTTAATAATAATTGAATAAATGACATTTTATTTTTCCATTTTCCCAGATCCAGATTTGCACAATAATATGAATATCTGTCATGAAAATATTTATAAATCTATTACAATCTTTAAATAAATCTAAAAATGTCAAATTATTATTCGTGTATAATAACATCCAAAATAATATGTTATGCTTATTAAATATTTCCTTATAATATAAAATATAAATGAATATGCTTGTAAATATTTTCAATATACTGTAAATACTATAAATGATTGTATTTTTTATTGTAACATTAACAAAATTACTAAATAGTGTAATAAATGTATTGTTCGTTTATCGTTTGGTTAGTTAATAGATTAATAGAGGTTAACAAATAAAACCTTATTGTAAAGTGTTACCAGAATATTTACTAAATAAATATTACTATTGTTTTTACCTGTTCTAGAAAGGTAAATTTGTTTAAGCCTGGGGATGGAAAATGAAATAGATTAAATATAGGAGCAATTTTAGCATGTTTTCTTATGTTTGCACAGGGCCAGGAGGATGATGAAAACACTTTAGCCTTGAGAGAAGTCACTAAACATCTCTACACTCGTCTGCAAGAGATGGAGGGGAGACACCAAGAGGAGAAAGAGAGACTGCAGGTCAGAAAAGTATTCAGGAAAGTGAATATAATTGTGATATAATCTATAATTACTAAACTGAGCAGCTTTTTTTGTTTTTACTTGTATTAGGTGGAAAATGTTGAATATCAGCGGCGACTTCTAGAGGAACATAACTCTCGTGTACAGAAAGCAGAAACCAAAGCGGAAGACCAGGACAAAAAGGTCGAAGACATGCAGAAGCTAATGCGTGCTCTCAAGCTGGAAAATGCCACACTACAAGAAAAATTGGCTGCCAAGGAGGCTCAACTTGAGCAAGAACAGAAGAAAAGAGATAGTGAGGACAGGTCAGGCCTCTTTCTGCTGACCCAAATCACAGCTGTTCTTTTAAACATAATGCATTGTTCTCATATGTTTAACTGTTTCCTTGGCTACTTGAAATATTTTCCACCTGCAATTTAGTAAGTTAGCCTAATTAAAACTCTATTAAGTTGCATTGTGCTGCCATAGAAACTCATCTTTCAATGTCATGCCTCTCACATGGAATTCGACTTTGACTCATTATTGTACGTTAGGAGACTCACCCTCTACGTTGCTAATGCAGTTGTTTCTGTGTTGCGTACACGTGTAACATACAGGTTTTCTGTACTGCAGGTCTGAACAACTGAAAAAGGAGCTGGCAACCCTGAAGGATAAGAACCACAGCTTAGATGACATGGTCAAATGTCAACAAAGGAAAGTCAGAAACATGATCGAACAGGTAATAATTGCTGCTCACAGGATATTTGGAGAAACACCCAATTATGGAGACAAATCATTAAATGACATTTGTAAACCATTTTATACAGTATATGTAATGGGATGATATTTATTTATATTCAGTGATTAAATAATGTAGGGCGGGACATGATTGGATCATGAAAAATGGGAAGGAGGAAAGAGGCAATGTGTAAAAGTATCAATCATAATTGAAACAGTACTTTTTTATTTACTAATAAAGTAAAATAATTATAATTTACTAAAGTAAAATCTTATTTTTTTCGTGTTTTTAACTAATGGAACATTGATAGTTTAATTTTAATATGATTTATAAACTAATTTAATTTAAAAACATTTTCATTTATTACATTTCTTTATTAGTGCTGTTGCAAATAATTACATACAAAATAAAGGTTTTTATAAGAAATTATATATATATATAATATTATATATATATATATATATATTTTATTTATAAATTTTATTTATTTATTTTTTATATCCATGCGTGTGTGTATTTATGCATGGGTCAAAGATGTCAGCATCAAAAGAAATTTACAAAAGTAATTCCATAAAAACAAATTAAATGTAAGTAAATTGTCTACTTTTAAGGTTTTTGGAGAATAAAAAGTTAAAATAATGTTACATTGTCAGCACAATATGTAGAAAATATTTAAACAACATGCTTATTCAGTACATATTTAAATGTATAAAAGGAAGCATATTACACTTAAAAAAATCTTCTCAACAAATGGACAACCTAGAATAGTGGCAAAATGTAAAAAAATGTAAAATAACAACTAAATAAATATGCCTGACAAGATCGTTACATTGAATGACATTTCTCTGAGTAAATTTAGTAAATCAGGCAAAAATGTGTGATTTATATATTTTTGGCTAAAAAAAAATTGCAATTCATTAATATATTATATTATGTTAACAAATACTTTTATTTTGGATGAGATTTATTGCGATTAATCATATGACAGCACAAATTTTACACATAGTTTTAATTTTATTTTACCATTCTGCTGTAAACAAGCTCGGAAAGATAGATAGATTGTTAATAAAAATTAAATGGCACTTTACATTTTTTATTTGACTTATTGTTAAAAACATGTATTTTTCTTTTTTTGTTACGGATTTTTAAACATTTTATATTATGTATAGATAGATGTTTTTTTTCTCACAAACAAACAGGTTGTGCATTATATAGACTGTTTGCTCAGAGATGAGAAGTGAAACTCAACCTCAGTCATAAATAAAATATGACATCATTTCCCTGCTGCTCAACCTTGGTGCACTTTACATCTCATGTTACATATAATAGCTTTATCCATGAACTCTGAAATCATAAACGCAGGCAGAGCATTATGCGTCAGAAATCCAGATCTGTTTAATTTTTCTGTAGGTTGTTCAAATATTATTTCATTTCATTTCAAAATCGTTTGCTTGCATTTATTCATTTATACGTCCAAATACAGGTGCAAGTGTCGCGAACCGTAATAGAGCAAAGAGACCGGCTGATCGGCGACCTCAAAGAAAGGGTGGCTTTCCTCGAAGCTGAGGTCAGCATTTGAGTTATTTCAAAGAACCCCTGTATTATTTTCGGCTTTTCATTGTGTGACTGTAACATATCAAATGTGTTCTGCAGAACAGAGAGTTTCATGACCGGATGGAGTTTTATTTGGGCAGCCAAGAGTCTAAACCATATAATCCAGACAAAGGGTCCAAAGTTGTCTACAGGTATTACTTTCTTATAACAAACACCTATATCTCCTCATTCATACAGCTTCAAATAAAAGCATGTTGTTTTTGACCATGTCTATCAAGCTCCAAAGCACCGGGTATGAGAAATATTGCAAAAAACGCTCTGGACAAGATATTTAATTACTATAAGTATCTACCATTTTGTATTCTAGCAAACCTCTGATGCCAACAAGCCCTGGAAACAAGTCTATGCCATTCATTAAAGTGGTTGAGATCAAGTCCTGAACAACAGATGAAGGCAACTGATGGAAGAGAGAAGTAACAAGTATTCCTTCTCTCTCAACATGCAATATCTCCCTGTTTAGCACATGAGTAGCTCTAGAGGTTTCTTTTTTATATATACAGTTTTTTGTATATAGGACAATAATTTAAGTGTCAGATGTATATTAGATTTGCAGATCATACACTGCCTTTTTATGCCTTTATTAATAGTCTGCTAGTAGATGTAAATGGTGATATTCATATTTTCTACAGTTCTATCATTGTATCTGTTTTGGCATGTGTAGAATCAGATTATATATATATTATTAGTGCTGTCTGACATTTAATCATAATTAATCACACCCAAAATGACTTCTTTTTTTTTTTACACATGTAAATGCACACACATACAATTACATGTATTTATATTAATATTCCTATAATATTTAATATGCAAACATGACATATATATTTTTTAAATATATACATGCGGGAGTGCATTTATATTCATAATAAATATAAATAGTACACATTATGTGATCTAAAACTAATTTTGAATGCGAATAATCACGATGATTAATCTTTTGACAGCACTAATTCATATGCATCCTTATGTATCTGTATATGTGTGTACTCTTATATACATTTCTGAATTCACTGTACCTTGCAACGCTGTCTTTTCCCTTTGGGAACTGTAATTGTATTGTGTTTTGAAGAATGTTTTTCTGTTACTGTATTTTGTGCTTAATTCTACCTTTCCATCCATCTCTTATTAAATGTGAAAAATGTGTTACTGTAGATGGAATTGTAGTGCTATGCACATTTTTCTGTTATTGTATTTAACCTGGTTTATGTATTTATCTTAAGGGCTGATCAATAAAAAGTATTTAAGATTGCTCACAATATGTACAAGATGATGTTACTTTTTATTACAGTGTGACTTGGTATAGCAGATTTTGGAAAATGCCATATTCATTCATTTAATTATTATTTTGAAGGCATTTAGTTAATTATAATTGCCCTACTACATACTACATATGCAAAAGTAACATATGTGGACACCTGCATTTACATTAACATTTACATTCAGAAACACTGTGCATTAGAATATGAACGAATGTCGATGTATTCTGTAGTAGTAAGATTAGTTTGACTCAAATGACTGAAATATCCCGTTAATTTGAAATGGGGCGTCTGTGCGCATACTTTCGGTCGTATAGTGTATATAAGCAACCTATCCTATCATTATCTGTCCGTGTACGGAAGAACACTAGCGACATCTAGTGATGTAACTACACTCAAACGCTCGAACAAATGCTTTATTGTAGAATGCACAATGCAAATATAGGATCATCCATTTTTTTCTCAGTCAGTGATAGTTGGTCACTGTCTGTTGGTGCGGTTTGAACATGATTCTTATTTATCATAAGATTCTAAATACAACAGCCAACTAGTCTGTCACCCTGAAAGTGATTTTTAGACATTACTTAGCCTTAACCTTTTGATGTGAAGCTTATGCCAAGTTTGCTCAACTAGGGCTTTGTGAGGTAAAGAAAAGCTAATAATTAAATTATATTAAATTAAACTAATAATGTGGCCTTAACATTTTCGATGTAATTAAGCTGCCAGTACTTTTTCCGTTATTTTACGGATTTATTTTTCACAGTGAAAACTCTATGAAATTAATATAAGTAGTATTTTAAGGGAAATTCAACAGAGAGAGAACAAGTAGGTTCAATCAAAACATTGTGAACTATTTATTGCCATTGTGTAATATGTAATGATGCAATATATCAGAGTTTAACGCTTATTGCATAATCCAACTTACATGTAGACTAATCAGAGCACTGATTGAGTAGTTTTAAACAAAATCTCTGTAGCCTATGTAAATGGTGACTAGTTCCCAAATTAGCTAACCTCCCCACCTACATTTGCAACCATATTACATATTCTGTATGGTTTGCAACCATATTACATATTCTTTTTATTGATTATTGCACAGAATAACTTAACATTCCAGTTAGTTTAGCCCTGTTGTAAAATTATTCAAGAAAGATGTGTCGTATGTATTAGTGACCTTAGTATGATAAAGTGGGTTTCTGCATAACAAATACCCAACTGCAAATACAGGGTAAAAGATTATATATTGCATAATTGTGTTTAAGTTGTTATATATACACGCGTACGTTGCCATCACGTGGTTGCGCTCTGCGCGTGCAGCCGCAGTGGCTGTGATAAACCACGTGATGTGGTGATCCGGGTGTCAGTGTGGAAGAGAAACAGGTAAATTTTGAGCCTCTCGTTTATTGTCTGCGCGAGTCGGCTCGGCCTTGTTGTCGGCTTTGGGGGATCGATTTCGGACGTGAAAGAGTTCGTGGTTTGTTTCTGTTTGATTAGGAGGTCGATAATAAACCTCTGTCGGTTGGCGTTATCTCCACATTTCTGACATCCAGCCTGGTCTTTGGTTAGTACCTCGCCTGTTGTTCATTTTTATCATTCGGGGCCTGTAGGCCTCGGTGAAGCCTCGGTGTCGAGTGTACAGGTGAACCGACTGGAGTGCGCCTCACCCCGGGGGCGTCTGCCTTCCAGTTTTGCAAATGCAGAATATTATTATTGTGTCGATTAATCTAACGAACAATTTACCCAACTATTCTTTTATCTACGTTGAAAAACCATATAGTTAATTAGCAACCGGAAAAGTTTATTTTTTGGGCAGCACCAGCATCATGATGCCCGATAACCGGCCATGAGGTTATTAGACACGGCCAGAGCGGAAGCCTCCCAACATCAAGATCTTGTCTGTATTATTTTAACGTATTAATAACATATTAAGATGATGGAAAACGACGTGTATGGTATCTTTAGATCTACGTTACCTGTTTGAGTTTATATCAAGTTGCTTTTCCAGGCCCATCGCCTTGACTTATCAATCGTAGTCCTTCGCCTCTTATTTTTTTCTTTCTTTCTATTATTAACCAAGTTTATACAGTTCCTTACTTTTTAGTCGGTAAGTTAATGTGGAATTCCCAGGATGTATATTTCACGTAGAGCACTAACGTTACCAGTAATGTAAGTTACCTGTTGGATGCTTATTTTACAGATATAATACTTCTAGGCAATGTTTACATTCCAATGCATGGAAATTAACACAGTTCATGTGCTTCTTTCTTTGTTACATAATATTTTGTTTTTTATTTACTGCGTGGAATAGTGTAAGTGCATGCTCAAGAAATATAAAATTACGTCCTGACACTTCAACCCATTAGCTGTGTGATTGTATTCACGTATACAACATGGTATCAGTTTGACAGCTACATCCTCGCCCTCGTCCAGTTCAAAGGCCGTTTGGTTTTGTTGTAGTTTGTTAAGGTTTGTCCGTTAGAGCACGTCGCCCGTCAGCTTTCCCGCGGCTGGTCCCGCGTGTTTCGATCACGCTGGCTGATTCTGTGCGCGACCTAAAGTGCGCAGTTTCTTTCTTCCACCACATGCCCTGCATTTCCTTATGCGCTGAGCTGCTACGGTGAGCTGTTTGGCATAACCATACACGCAAAATTTCGCAGTTTCTTCAATTTGACATATTTTGGCGTAATTTTATGGAAATATAAAGGGTTACGGTGTTTTGTGGGTTTTTAGAGAAGCATTTAAACTGAGGATATTGAGCCCCGGAAGCGCGTTTTTTGGTTGACCTGTTGCAACTTGACTTGTAAACAGTATTTGGCCTTGTTTATCACGTGCGGTAATTGTGCAAACCTTTCGAAGTTTCTAGAATTGAATTTCTGTTGGTGTTCTGATCAACTGATCAGCCGTCGTTTTATGCGTCAGGCATGCGACGTTGTTTACTTGGAGTTTTGGCTCATCAAAATGGCTACACATGGTGTTACGTTGTTAGTTGCATTCATATTTTAAGTTAATGTGGTTTGTCGAGACCATGTGATGTTTTTACGATTGTTATTTTAATTTTTTGTAGAGTTGTCAGTAACGTTTTTCCATCTGCTTCTCTTTTAAAGGTGTTATTCCTTTGTAAATACTGTTATTTGTATATACTGTAAATGATGACTTCAGTGGGCGGAAGCCGGACCCGGGGCAACTGGGAGCAGACGCAGGGTCAGACACAGAGCCAGTCACAGCACAAGCAGAGGCCCCAGGTAAGTTCACAAGCTTAAGGTTGTAGTTCTTCTTATTTAGCTAAGTTTTACCACACCTCCAAAAATATGGTTACACATCTCCACCTAAAACATGGTAGTAGTGGACTAAAAACTGCAACTTACATAAGTGATTGAAAATGTCACCTCATTCAACTTTCTTGTTTTAACCGTCTACCCAACAAATTTATGGATATTTTATGACTGAATCATGACAGGTTGTGATTTTGACTGGTGCATCAAAAAAAGGTCAATCCTAAATGAAATGATATTAAATGTTAAAATGTGTATTAAAAAAAGACAACCTGTAATGACTTTAATTGACAAATGCATGTTCTTGAGTTTATAGTTTTCCTTGCCATGAGAACCAGCACAATTTTGGTGGAAAACTTGTTATCAGTGGCAACCATCAGTTTGAGCCTTTTTCCTCTGAGTCACTGCAGTCTTTCGCTCGTTCTTTTAAATTAAATGAAGGGCTTTAGAAATAAATCATAAATTTATGCCCAAACTAATGCTAAGCCTGACCTATTTTTCCTCTGCTGTATTCTGGCCTGCTTGGGTGAAGGGACAGACACAGAATTTTATCTAAAACATCTTTAATGCACAGATTCCTAGACAAGGCTTAAGCTTGGTCCAAGACTGACTTGACTGAAAGCAACTTGCACTGACAAATCTTAATATTTCAGTGCCTTTAATTTGTATCAAGATGGACAACAGCTATGTTTTTTTTTAAATGTTCTAATTTAACGAAAGCCTAATCCAGATTCATCTGAACCCTGATTCTGAAAGCTGAATTTAGCCTTAATTGTCTTTTAAACGAAACCGATGTGTTATAATTGATCATGTTGGAATTTAAGTTGGCTCAAATTCTGTGAACAAGTGCTAATCAATCTCTATCATACACATGATGGTATTGCTATTTGAAAACTTAGAGAGGAAATTAGTTGTACATGCTTTAACTTGAACTTGAAGACTTTAAGGGCCAGATTTGCTAAATGACATATTAGCTTGAGAGCAATTTCAGAAATGGACCCATGGGAGTGAATGGTTTTGCGGGTGATTTACGGAGTTAAAGAACACAGGCGCAGCCAGTGTATTTTCATAATGACTAGTAAACTTCCTACCTCTAAACTTAGTGTGATTAATTTAAATACTCTTACCATAAAGTTTCCATCTGTAGTGGAAATGCCTACAAATGCATATCCAGTAAGTCTAGCTGCAAAAATGTCTCTGTCCATGCCTTTTCATCACTAATGTTTTACTGCACATTTTTAGTAAATCCTGACTGTATTTTGTCAGTGCCAAAAGAGGGTCTGACTCTGTTAAAATCATACTCACAAATGATGCTGACATTCATTGCTGTATGTTTGACAACTGGTATGGACTCACTTAACTGTTTTCTCCTTTTTGTTTTTTCAGGCCACCGCTGAGCAGATCCGACTCGCGCAGATGATCTCGGACCATAATGATTCAGACTTTGAAGAGAAGGTCAAACAGGTGAGTAGGAACATCAGTAGTTGGCTTAAATGAAAATAAAGTAAGGTTCTGCCTTACCTCTATTAAACTTCGTTCAATAAAGAACATTTGACCGTTAAACTTATCAGTTTTCATGCATTATTTCAATGTGTCTGTATCATCAGTTTCATTCTGGGTCACTTGATGCACACAAAATTTCCCTCACTGCTGTTGCTATAGCTCTGACAGGGACCATCTGTGCTAGAGTAAAGTTTGAGCTGCTACCGGATACTCTCTCTCGGTCTCACTCTGAGTTAGAGAGCAACATAAAGCTCTGACACTTCATAGTTCAAAGTTTCTAGGGCTGTAACGATTCGCGGTATGAAACCGAAATCGTGACACTCAGATCCACGATCCTGTGTCGCGACACACCCCAAGACTACCTTTCCAATCATGTGACACCTGCCTGCAAAAGTTGAGCTAGTTGAAGAAGAATGTGAGGAAACATGGCAAC
>JAUCNO010000353.1:15450408-15486664 GCA_032353835.1 Enteromius viviparus
TGGTCTTTCTTTGGTGCTGTTAAAACCACCACAAACCTGTAGCTCTTTTATGAAATAGTAGTAAATCGCATTTTAAATCGCAAATCACAATTTTGATCAGAAAAATCGCAATTAGATTTTTTCTCCAAATCGTGCAGCCCTAGGGCCGAGGGCGGCGCCCCGAGTCGGATGACGTCACGCCAGCGCAGCCCCCGCATGTCTCATCACCTCGGGAAGAAGAGACCCCCGTCAGCTGCGCCTCCAAGGAAGCCCGTCCTTCCGCTTCGGCGAGTGACCTGGTTTCCTTCGGGGCAGTGGACGACGAGATGTGGGACGACGCATCTATGACTGCTTCCGAAGTGGATGAGCTGCTGGTCTCAGACGACCATGCCCCATCTGCCCCGTCGGAAGCCAGCTCCACGAGACCCAACGGGAATGCCGAACTGTTCCGCATCCTTGCCAATGCTGTTTCTGAGCTGGGCTTGGACTGGTCGCCTACGGAGGAGCCCGAGAGGAGTAGACTCGACGAGTAGTAGCTGCCGGGGGCTGTCTCAAGCCCCCCGTCAGCGTTCCACTCCTTTCTTCCCGGAGGTCCACAAGGGGCTCACCAAGTCATGGAAGAACCCTTACTCTGCCAGGCTGAGAAACAAGGCTTCCACCGCCCTCACCTCCCTCGACGGTGCAGCCGGAAAGGGGTACGAGACGTTGCCGCTCCTCGACCAGACGGTTGCTGCCCACCTCCGCCAGGAAGCGGCCGGTCAACGGTCATGTTGGTGCCGGACCGCCCCAAAAGCTGCGTTGGTGCCGACAGCTCCCGCTGCCCTGCGAAGTCCAAGGCATGGAGGAACCCCAACTAGCTGACCTAAAAAGACCATAAAAGCAGTCTCGCAGTACACCTTTTTAAAGGCTACCTCACAATCTCGCACAAAGAGCAGTTTCGCACAATCACAAAATGTCATGACTTATCAGTCCCTTCACAGCGACATGACTACAGACATAATAAAACCATTTTCACTCTGTTTGAATGCCTGGTACGCCATTCCTGGGGTGTCAGAATGGGTTTTGGGGATAATACAAAAAGGCTACAGCCTTCAGTTCGCCGAAAGGCCGAAGCCCTTCAGCAAAGTCATACATTCCACGGTCTCGAGCACCGCAGTGTGAGTGCTCAAAGTCGAGATAGAGACACGCTGCTGTCGAAAGAGGCGATCCAGGTGGTTCCCCCCTCAGACAGCGAAAATGGGCATTACAGCAGGTATTGACTGCGGGCTCAGGCCCATTTTTGACTTAAGGATTTTGAATCGCGTCCTTCTTAAACGGCTCTTCAAAATGCTAACTCTCGCAAATTCAGCCGGGAGACTGGCTGTTTTCGCTGGACCTGAAAGACGCTTACTTTTACATTCAGATAGCTCCCCATCACAGGCCATTTTTGAGATTCGCCTTCGATGGGAATGCATATCAATATACTGTCCTCCCCTTCGGTCTCTCCCTAGCCCCTCGTGTGTTCACAAAATGCATGGACGCAGCGCTTTCCCCTCTAAAAGCGATGGGAATCCGCATGCTGAATTACCTAGAGAATTGGCTCATTCTAGCCACATCACGGAGGGAAGCGGAGAAACACAAACAAGTTATACTCAACCATTTGCATCAACTGGGGCTCAGAGTGAACTTCGCAAAGAGCGCAGCCTCCTTCGAATCTGGCCCCAGACACACTCTAAAAGCTTTCCAGAGTATGCTTGGGTTGATGGCAGCAGCTTTGCCCGTCCTGCAGCTAGGCCTCCTTCATATGAGGCCCCTGCAGTTCTGGTTAAAACAACGGGTGGCGCCGCGAGCTTGGCGTCTCGGGTGAAAAAAGCTCAGAGTGAACGCCCTTGGAAGGACATTCGCTGGCTGCAAAAAGGAATCCCTCTATATGTGGTGAACAGGAGGAACGCCTCCAAGACACGATGGGGTGCGCTGTGCGAGGGCTCGCTGGCCTGTGGCCAAAGGAGGACAGCGAATTACACACAAACTGTCTGGAGATGATGGCAGTGTGTCACTTCTTCCTTCCACTACTGAGGGACAGTCACGTTCTGGTGCGCTCGGACAGTATGACAGTGGTTTCGTTTATAAATCACCAAGGGGGCCTTTCATCAAAACGTCTGTACAAGTTGGCAGCAAGCCTCCTAAAGTGGGCTCTGCCGAACTTTCGCTCAATAAGGGCATCTCACATACCGGGCCTTCTCAATCAGGGTGCAGACATGCTATCCAGGGGAAAGGTCAGCCCATCGGAATGGGCACTGCATTAATCGCGGGATTGGGATGGTACAGGATAAATAACGGGAGCAGACGGGAGCGGGAATCAACCAATATGAAAGACGAAAAAAAAAAAGTAAATCATACTACTACCATTTTGTTGTTTCCTTTTAATACGCCTACTATGTAACGCAATTATAAAATAACTACACGACCCAGCCATCCCAGAAGCCATCTTTTTGTATATACATGGGAGCGGTACAGGAGTGGGAGTCACTTTAAACAGGAGCGGGATGGGAAGGGATTATTTTTTTTAAATTTGGTCTGGGAGTGGGACGGGACAGGAGTGAAAATCGACTCCCGTGTCATCCTCTAGTGGCCCCTCGACGGGAGCCTTTTCGCTTCCCAGAGAGTGTATTAAACACTATTTCTCAGGCCAGAGCTCCTTCCACAAGGCATCTCTATGCTTTAAAAAGGGCTCTGTTTTCCAGATGGTGCGCAGAGCGCTGTGAAAACCCCCCGAAGTGTGAAATGCCATTAATACTCTCATTCTTGCAGCACCTGCTGGATAAGGGCCGAGCCCTTTCCACCCTCAGGGCTTATGTGGCGGCTATATCAGCCCACCATGACCTGATAGCAGGGCAAACTGTGGCGAAAGATGCTTTGCTGATACAATTCTTAAGAGGCGCAAGGCGGCTGAAGCCCCCCGCCCTCGCACTGTCCCGACTTGGGACCTGCCCGCTGTGCTGAATGCCCTCAAAGGACCTCCCTTTGAGCCCATTCAGACAGCGACAGTGAAAGCACTGAGGCTTAAGACTGCCCTGCTTCTAGCACTGGCATCTGTTAAGCGAGTAGGCGACCTGCAAGTGCTGTCTGTGAGCCCTGCATGCCTTGAGTTCGGGAGAAATGACATCCTAAAACCGAGGCACGGCTATGTACCGAAAGTACTTTCTACACCTTTCAGAGCTCAGGTGGTCTCTTTGACAGCCCTGCCACCCTTGGAGGGCCAGGAATCCAACCCTCTCTGCCAGGTCAGGGCATTGAGAGCTTACATCGAGCGCTCAGCTGACTTCAGAGGCTCCGACTAGCTGTTTAGCGGTGTCCGCTCCAAAGGGCTACCGGTCTCGAAGCAGAGGCACGCAAAATGGGTTCTGAACGCTATTTTACTGGCTTACTCTTCAGCGGCCCTGGAATGTCTTCTGGGAGTTAAATGTTATTCTACTAGATCCACTGCCTCTACCTGGGCCTGGGCTAGTGGGGCTGGTCCTCGCCGTCCACCTTTGCCAGGTTTTATAATCTGGATATCCCAGCATTACATGCTAAGGTCCTCTCTGCTAAGTAACACTCACGATTCAGGCCGCTTTAACCCGGCCGCGAACTCTCTTTTCTGTGAAGTCTCACTCACAGCACCGAGCGGCGCTTTGTCTCTGAACTCCCTCCCGCGAAGCGAGTTAGATGAAGCTAACTGTCATTTATAGGCTCACTAACTGCATCCCCAGATCCAGCTATAGCCTGACAGATCCGTTCTTTGAGTTTCACTTAAAGCACGAACGCTGTATAAGCGCTTTATTATCTGAACAAGCTCCCTTCGGTAAAAGGAGCTATCCGGAGTCATTGTCGCTTTAGGCTAGCTACACTGCAGTCTTCTCAGCTTCCGTCATAGCCGGAATAGACTCTGAGCTGTCCGGCGTCGCCGGCTCATCAGCGAGTGTACTCACCCCTGCCTTCGGCTGAACTGTAAAGCGCTAATACTTTTAACATCTCTCAGACAAATGAGTTACTATTGACTTGAGCTCGCTGATATTTAGAATATGCTTCAGTCTTAGCAGACGCAGTACTCGTTCCATGTCTCAGGGAACAGTGGTTACGCAAGTAACCTATACGATACTTCTCTTTTCAATTATAAATATGGCTTTACTGGATAAACCTAAGACACATAATTAAATATGTGGGATACATATAATATTCAGTTATGCATACCAGTGATTCAGCTCCGTATTAGTATATTTTCAGGCCTGAATAGGCATGAAAAGAGAAGTTTTGGGCCATCTTTGGAATGGAAAGGGTTAAGGGTTGGAGGGAGATCCGTCCAACAAAATCTTTAATTATATTACCCATGTAAGGATAATATTAATAATAATAATGTCCAGTGTCTTTGACTATTAACTTGGTTATTTGTACAGTATTGACAATCTCCTTCCTGAGTTGGGATTCTCAATATTGATTCTTTGTGTTCATGTTCAAGCTGTTTTGTGACAATGTCTGTTGGATCTGCTTGCGAGAGGGTATGCAACCATGGGCCATGGCTGATTTATGTTTTCCTGTTGATGCGAGGCCTCATTGTGGAATTTGGCTCCTCATGTTTTGATGTTCTGATCAAATCTTGCGTGTCTGATTCCCTGTGATCCCTTACACAGTGCAAATGTGTGTCACATGACTTAACAATTATCCAAAGTTTAATGAAGATCACACTATAGGTGGGGCTGTAACGGTTAAAACTGCCTCAAAATGTTCTATACAAAATAACCTCAACCTTTAGAACATGTTCATATATTCACACAAACATTAAATATTTATATCATATGATAGGTCTCCTCATTCATGAGCAACTTGCCTCAAGAACCATTGCTGTCAATCAAACCGTTCATTAATTATTCACAAAAATGTTAAAAACCTAGTCTCAGGTTTGTCGCTCAATCTGGATAACATAAAATTACATATAAACTCTTTAAAAGAGAAGCCTTGCAATAACTGACACCTATCATTCATCACCTATCAAATATCTAAAATTGCAACACTGTGTGTGTGTGTTTGTATTAAATATAATAGTTTAAGCATTTAATTTTATTTCTGTGTCTGTGTGTGTATGAGCCTATTGTCCATTTTCGATGTGATTTCGATGTGTTCGCCATACACCCAGGTGTCCCTATTTAACCTCAAAGGCCTAAAAAGTGTTCAAACCCCGGTAACTGCTGCTTGCAGCTATTTGTTGTTTTGATTCGTTGGTTTAATTGCTCAGAGCTTACAGATCACGAAAGTAAAAAATCTAAAAACATTATTATAATTCCCATCAAAAGAAGTAATTTCAAAACTAAAAAAATTCCACGTTCTTTAAAGTGTTAATTTCTTCACACATTACTTCAAGCAGCATGGGTTCTGTGTCTCTCCAGTCCTCCTTCAGACCTTCATTTTCAAATAAAAAATGTACTTTTATCTGAAAAGAGGACCTTTGACCACTGAGCAAATGTCAGTCAGTTCGATAGCTTCCTTTTCATCATCATGGGTTTGAGAATATTCACAAAGCTGGAATAAACCAATAGAATAGATGTTCAATTTTTCTGTAGTATTGGGATCGTTATCATCACTTCTTTGTCCTGCAGCTCTGAATCATCCTGTGCTCATTCACACTCGTTTAGCCAGCGCAGCTCTGTCCTCACGTCTGTATGTTTGTGCACACAGAGGGAGATGGGAAGGTGGAGCAGCTAGCGGCCAAGTTCAAGACTCCAGAGCTGGCCGAGTCCTTCAGACAGGTCTTCACAGACTGCCAGACCCGCATGTCTCAGACCGACTCCGCTCAGATGTCTGCCGCCGAGGCGCTGTCTCGAGACTCCAACCCTGTGGTGTTCTTCGACGTGGCCGTGGATGACCAGCATGCTGGGAGAATCACCATGGAGCTCTTCGCTCACATCGTGCCCAGAACGGCAGAGAACTTCCGGGTTCTGTGTACGGGAGAGAAGGGCTTCGGGTACCACCAGTCCATCTTCCACAGGATCATCCCGGACTTCATGTGTCAGGTGAGGACTTCACTGATTATGTGTTCGCTATGTTTGAGAGTCTGTTTCAATGAACTGTTTGAGCCAGTGTCAAAAGTGAACAAATAATGCACGTCTGGCAGTAACAGGGCTGGAGCTAATCCGTCCATCGCAAATAGAGAAGTGATTTTGCATCAATTCAGAGATTTTTCAGAATTTCATCAGAATTTATGAATTGATTCTGGGCTTAACGCTTCAACCTAAGAAAGTGGTTCATACAGTTTGAAAATGTTGAAGAGAATTACCAGGGTGTTCATAGTGGGCTGTTTGCGTTAATCTCTTGTCATAAAAGCCCAGGTTCAAGAACTCTGAAACACTTGACTGGACCGAATGCACAAGTGCTCTTCATGAGGATTTGAGTGTGCAGTTAAAGATCACAGCGCCATCTGCTGTTTAACAAATCTAGAATGAAAGCCTAGTGTTTCAGTCAATTCATGTAACTTTGGGCTAGGTTTAAAACAAGGATAAGTGCACATTTAGATGAACAAGACTATATGGCATTACTGGAGGTAGAAGAGCAAAGTCAGAATTGTTTTTTATCAAAGATTTAAATTCAAAAGCAGCAAGGCAAGTTTTAATTCTTCTGTGTAAAAAGAGAATCACTCTGCTGAAGAAATATTTTCAGTAAGCATATCTGGATTTGAAATTGAAATATTGAATAAATGTTGATTTTGTTGCTAAGAGCGGTGAATCAGGAGCGGGCTGCAGATGTGCCGAGTCCATGCTGCTTCTGTGGAGAATTTGTAATGCTAACAAAGTCTAAAATAAAGAAGCCAAAATGAGCAAAGATAAAAATTGTTGTCATTTTATCTGTTATTTGAACAGATACACATTACAAATAAACATAATTTGACACAATTATAATTTTTGAGTGAACTATCCCTTTAATGATAAGCGGCGCATGTTTAGTTCTGTCCCTTTAAGAGCTGCCCACGTCTAATATACTGACACGTTTTTCTCTTGAAGTTTTCTCTTGTTTTCTTTAGACACAAACACCTGTATATTGCAGCATATTGAGATGGAGATGATAAAATAACACGATACTATGATATTCCTTAAAAACTGATCGTAGAGTAATTTGTATCGTCCACGATCAAAAATCGTGCTATCGCCCACCCCTACATCAGCCTCAAAAACAGCCCCTTTCCTTCTTTTCAACGAGCAGATTCAGAGCCGCACCGCTGATCGCCATCTCTCTGTGCTTTTATCAAGAAGACGCAGCTGCGCAGTGCGCACCTTTCGGGTAGCGCCGCAAGAACCGGGTTTACCCGTTGCTCGGTACTACCGGTACTTCAGAAAACCTGCTACCGTAACATTTCACATTTTTTATTACCGACTTGGTAACGAAGTACCGGGTCTTTTGACAACACTGCCCCTAAACAATGCTGGCCTGTTTTGGTCCGAGCGAGTCTCAACAGTGATAGTTTTAGATACTTTAGAAACCAGCTCCAAGATGCTAATCACCGCATGGTTGCTAACAATTCCAATAAATGTTATGGAATAACTCCCAAAAAAGTGCTGTATTGCAAAAAAAAGGGGGTTTGGTAACGAAAGTTAAAGATATTTCAATGTCCTCACCATGTAGCTGTGAGAGAGAGGGACCAAGAAACATCTCCTCATCATGAAATTTAGAGGTATAGTTAAAATCTGTCTTTACAACCGATAGTGACATGAAAATGCAGCACTTTTAGATTTATTTTAATACACATTTTTATGATTTACAAACAGAATATAAAAAATATCAAATGACAAAAAAATTATGCTAAAAATAACAATGGAATAAAATACGAAAATGATACTGACATTTTTTACAAGTTCAAATTTAGGGGTTTGGGACAGCAGTTGGCACCAATTCTCAAATGGCCCTAGAAGCTGTAGTAGCAGCGGTGGTAGTAGCTGTAGTAGCAGCGGTGGTAGTAGCTGTAGTAGCAGCGGTGGTAGTAGCTGTAGTAGTAGTAGGCATGTGTCTTAAACCAAGGTAGAAGACCTGCTTGGAGTAAATAAGACGGGTCAGTTTTAAACATAAACTAAAACGCACACTGGGTGAACTGCAAGTAGAAACCGCTGGTCATGGTCACGGTCTGAAAGATCTAGGGTATTTTTGCTTCTAGCGGTGGTTTCTGATGTAAATAACTCTGGTGTGTGTGTCCTGCGCTCTCTCAGGGCGGTGATATCACCAACCAGGACGGGACAGGAGGGAAGTCCATCTACGGAGGGAAGTTTGAGGACGAGTGCTTCGAGGTGAGACACACTGGACCGGGTCTGCTGTCCATGGCCAACCGCGGCAGAGACACCAACAACTCACAGTTCTTCATCACCCTCAAGAAAGCAGAGCACTTGGACTTCAAGCACGTGGCCTTCGGATTCGTTAAAGACGGCATGGGTGTGGTGAGGAGAATCGGAGAGCTGGGCGCTAAAGACGGGAAGCCCACGAAAACCATCAGCATCTTAAAATGTGGACAGATTCTGTGAGCTTTTCTACACAAACTGCTGTTCACCCTGAACTCTTGTGTAAATCAGAACTTGTATATGCAGTGGTTTTATTTTTGTCCTGTTTGTGTGTTAATAATAGTTGACAATAAAATTAATGAGGGGAAAAAAACACAGAAAACCTAATTTTATTACTGAACTTGTTTACCCCAGAGTTCCCTTGTGTTTCAGAGGCATATTGGACAGAATGTGACTCTTTTGAAGATCTTTCTTTGTTAAATGTGTGTATTTGGTTGAGGTCCCATACAAACACAGCCATGTTTCTTGTGAATTTACCTTAAATAAATAATAAAAATCAAGATGCCAGAAGTTTATTTAAAGTGTGTTTTCTGTTGTGGCAAAAATTCAGAGACTCTCGATCAAGAAGACAAATAGAGCAATTGCTTTTATAAAAGATTTAATTCTTGCAAGAAGGTGCACAATCAAACAGACAGAATCAAGATCCCTGCTGAGTGTCACAGAGGAGGGGGTTGTTCTTCCCCACTTTATACCTCTTTGCGCACCCAAGGTCACAAACCAAAGACAGCTGGCATTTCCCTTAAAAACACAGAACGCTCAGGAAACACATCATATAGAAATCATTTCTAAAGATTCAAGTGTTAATATAGATTTAGATGAAAAGATATGAATTCCGCGCAACACCTCCTTGATGAGAGTGCCGTCAAATGCTTCTGCACCGTGGAAGAAAATCTGCTGTTTCTTCTTCAGTTTTGTCTGGTTTCAGAATAACTGGTCCCTGGAAATCACACAAAGGTCCAGAGTGGACACACGTCTCAAAGATGTGATGCTTGGGAGCACAGAATTAAATTTGGTATTATTTTATAAGTAGACCCATGGCAGATTGTTGACGTAAGAACGTTTAAAAGTGAGACCACAGCCATATCCCCCTGCAGCCCAAGCCTGGTTGCCCACTGAAGCTAAGCAGGGTTGAGCCTGGTCAGTACCTGGATGGGAGACCTCCTGGGAAAACTAGGTTGCTGTTGGTAGAGGTGTTAGAGAGGCCAGCAGGGGGTGCTCACCTTGTGGTCTGTGTGGGTCCTAATGCCCCAGTATAGTGACAGAGACACTATACTGTCAAAAGAGTACCGTCTTTCAGATGAGACGTTAAACCGAGGTCCTGACTCTCTGTGGTCATTAAAAATCCCATGACACATCGTAAAGAGTAGGGGTGTAACCCCTGTGTCCTGGCCAAATTCCCACTGGCCCCTTGTTTATCATGGCCTCCTAATAATTCCCATTCGTTGATTTGCCCCATTCTCTCTCCTCTCCACCTGTAGCTGGTGTGTGGTGAGCGCACTGGCGCCGTTGTCCTGAGGCTGCCGTTGCATCATCCAGGTGGATGCTGCACACTGGTGGTGGTTGAGGAGAGACTTCCACACATGATTGTAAAGTGCTTTGGGTGTATGGCGATACACAGTAAAGCGCTGTATAAATGCGTCATTCATTCGTTCATATTGTGGATGGATTATTGATTAAATGAAAATGACTTCTTTCTGTCCTGCAGGTGGAGCTGGAAGGCGAGGAGGGAGGTTTTCAGCTCAGGGCATGGGGTAAGTTTGTGTGCTTCCACTCAGGTCCTTTTTCTTTTTGCATGTTCTCTGAAGATCTCCCAGAATGTCAGGTTCTGGGAAGTGCTAATGGTATCCAGCTATAAATCAGAATCTTGTGCTTCAAAAACATGTAAGGTATGGTGCTGGTTTTTTAGCAGAGAAAGCTGTTTTGTTGAGTCCAACCTGCTGGGTTTAAGCCTGCTGCTGTGCTTATCTTGAGAATTTGTGTGCAATTGTAGCCTCTAAACCTTTAAGATTTTAACATGTTTTCTATGCAGAGGTTTAATCAGGTAAGTAAGAGCTACTGTGGGGTTATGTTGCTTTTTGGTGCTATGCCTTTTTAGGCCTGGAGAGAAAGGGCAAAACTGTAATGCCACCTCAGAGTGTGTAGAATGTCTGTTGCACTCGCTTGATATTTAGAAGTAAAATGAACAAGATTCATAAAACAATATATGGAAATGGAGCTCTTATGTTTTATATCTGCACCTTTACGTCCTTTGTCAACATGTAATGAGAGGTTGTCACTGTCATTAAAAAGTTTGGATTTAGAAAGAGATTGGTGCTTATTATTCAGCAAGAATGCACTAAAATAGTTTTTTTGGGGGGGAAATAAATATTAAGAATACAAAATAATAATTGAAAAGTTAATGAAAATTGTAGCAATACTCTGGAATGCTAGTGTTTGTACTGTATGATTAAATGTGTGAATGTGCATGAGACTTTTGAAAAACAAAATTAAACCGTTATTAAACCACCGTCAAGAACAGTAAAAATAATGTATATGACTAAGTAGACTTACAACTACTTAAAAAATATATATATTTTGGGAATAGCTTTGGACAATTATTTTAGTCAGGATCTTTATTTTTTTGTCATTTAGTAAAAATAAAGGTATAGATTTTTTGCCCACCACTAACAGTAACCAAGACACCCTTAATTTTTTTTATTTTATTTTATTTATTTTTTTAAGTGGCACTATGGCAAGTCTAAAAATGTTTGTCAATATAAGGAGTTTCAATGTCTTTGTAAATGTCTAGTTTAGCCTTTTACTGCAACAGAAGGCTAGAATATAGTCATGTCAAACCCTTGGATTGGTTTCTTTTTCTGTCAAGGCCCCCTGGTCTCTTTTCTTTGACTTGCAGTCAGGCTCTTATACTGGCCCCTTTCGCTTGTTTGGTTTGAAGTGTGCTTTTGAATTTTGCATGTTTGGTTTTCAACTCTTGGCCTCTGAAGCTGCAGAGTAGTAGCAGTTTAGCCTTGTTTGAGCTGGCAAGTCACATTACGAGCGTAGCAATTTCATACTGAAGCATTGTCTTATGCTCTTACACCGATAGAGCAGGTTTGGTAATTTGACCAGCTATGGACATGAGCATGATGGTTGCCATCGCTCTCGCTCTTTCTGTCTTTGTCTCGTGCACACACTCAAGCAAAAATTTGTTCGCACCATGCACCCCCGTCTTTCTGCCTGTGTTGAGTTGCTTGTAATTCTCCCTGTTGTTTCTCCCTAAAGCCAGATTGATAAGGGCCCCAGATATGATTTTTCAGGAGATGAGAGGTGAGTTAAATACATTTATGAGCGTGTTGGTTTTGTTTGTGTAGGATCAAAGGGTTTATAGTGGTTAGTTATCGAAGAATGCATCAGAGTTTGAGCTTCATATGTGTTTAGTTTCCTGTGGTTTGGTTTCCAGGCTTGAGAGTGAGTGGAAAGCTCATTTGCGTCTTTGGTATAATTGAATTTAGAATGTTATGACATAGGAGTGTTTTTTTTTTTCTTTTTTTTTTTTTAGGTTGTAGTGGATCTGTTGGAGTGCTTTTTGCATATTTTTACTGATGGTTGCTGATGTTATCTCTTGCCTCCCTCATTCACTCAGTGTTCCCTCAAAAACTAATTTTTCAATTTGTTTTTTAGTACGTTTAACCCAGCGGACTACACTGAGCCAGCCCAAACCGAGGAGAGCTACACAAGTGGCAGCACTTGGAGTAACACAGGCAACCTGGAACCCGAGGATGGAAACAGTGAGTGATGCCACAAGTGTCTCTTGTAAACCCCTCCTCCAGTTCCTGACAGTGTTGGCATTTCTTCAGGCTGCAGTTGCACAGTCTGTTTAAAATGCGTATGTAAGAGTTTGTTCTGACATAAATCTGTTTTCACAGGGCTTGAATTTACAGGTGGAGAGGGAACAAACTATCCTCGAAAGTTTGACTCGGCCCCTGGTGAGTCTCGCACTGGCTGCTTTGCAAGGTTTTGTTCACCTGTTGTCATTTGTAAGTGAGCTAAATGTCTGTGTAACAGGTGCTTGGAGAACTGCCACAGAAGAGTGGGGCATGGAGGACTGGAATGAGGATGTGAGTATTTGATCAGAGACCAAAAAAACTGCTTCTCAATTTAAGACCAAGCAAAATTAACTCTTGTTCTCTGTTTAGTTGTCAGAGACCAAGATATTCACTGCCTCCAGTGTGGCATCCATGCCCATTCCACAGGAGAATGTCACCATTACTGCTGGACAGAGGTTAGTGGTGATAAATTTGTTTTTAACCTTGCAACCTTTATTGACCAAATTTATTTAAGTAATAAATTGAAAATAAATGTTTCAATATTTAAAGCTGCAGTCTTTTAGCGTTTACAGTTAGTAATAATAAACAGTTACCAAAGGTATACTGTAGGGACAAGTCAAAAAAAATTAATTTATGATGTACTCCATTATGTACATTTTGAACACGCACGTTACAGACAGCTTAAAATTGAATTTGAAATATGATTTGATAAATTTCAGAATCCATTACTCCAGTCTTCAATGTGACATGATCTTTCAGAAGCCGTTTTAATATGCTGATTTGCACAAGAAACATTTGTTTCGCTTTTTTTTTTATTTTTATTATTCATTGAATAAAAATGTCAAGTAGAGCTTTTTTTGTGTAAAAAATGGATTTATTGTGACCTTTTGATCAATTACATGGGTCCCTGCTGAAGTGTTTATTTATAAAAAAAAAAACTTATAAATATAAAACCCCAAATATTTGACGTTTATCAGAAGTCTACATATTGAATACAGACTATCCTTGTATATAAATGCAATGCAATTTCGACACTCAAAACAACAATATTGTGGCACATTTAGATTTTCACAACCTAATTCTAAATATCTATTCATGTGCATTCAAGGCATAAGAGAGCATAATTGATGTTGGCATATTTGATGTTCAGGATTGATCTGGCGGTGTTGCTGGGGAAGACGCCTCCCTCCTCTTCATCAGAGGTAGAGCCTGTTTCGCTTGAAGGCCCACAGCCACAATCTCTGTCTCAGTCTCTGGTGTTCAGCAACTCAAAGCAGACAGCTTCACTTTCCCAGTCCTCCTCCGGTGCTCCTTACAGCCAGCACAGCATGGTGAGCAAGATATAATAAAGTCACACAGGTCATGTCACAGCATGTCTGTTTTTATTGTTAGTAGTAGTAGTATTTTGTTTTGGGTGCCATATTTGATCCAATTTAAGTTTAATTCATTTTAAATTGAATTCAAGTAAGATTTGTATATTGTTTGTCACTTTTTAGGTGTTTTTTTTTTTTGTTGCTCCAAGGCCTTGAGTTATTTCCATTTACTGTGCATCGGCATCTAGAACTGGGATTTATTTCTAAATTAAACGTTATCATAACTAAATTATTTGAAGGCAGCCAAAAACATTGGAGTTTTGTCTCCATGTCATCTACAGGTGAGCATGCTCGGTAAGGGTTTTGGTGATGTTGGCGATCCAAAAGGAACCACTGGAGGCTCCACAACTGGTTCTCAGTTTCTGGAGCAGATTAAGACGGCCCGGGCTTTGGCCCAGCTAGCAGCCCAGCACTCACAAAGCGGCCCGCCCAATGCTGGTCCTTCTACCTGGGATACCAGCCCCACTACACTGGGGCAGTACGGTAAGAGGGCTAACAGGGTTCGAATCACTTTTATGATTGATTGATTGACATTCTTTAAAGTCTTAATCTTTGTCTACAGATATGAAACCTCAAACAGAGCCTGTGCACAGTCCCTTCACCAAACGGCAGCCCTACCAGGCCACCTCCACTTCCTCTTCCATGATGGATGCCTTCTTGCAGGACAAAGTCACACCTGCTACCACCTCGACCCTGCCTCCTCAGTCCACCCCATCATCCTCATTGCCCCAGGCCATCACCACCCCTCTCCCCAAACCCTCTGGAGCCACCCCGGGTCAGCAGAACTCTTCCAGTCCAGCCGACCCTCAGGCATCCAGCCCACTCCCCCTGCAGCAGCACAAACTCAAACAGCAGAAGAAGAGGGCTTCCATTACAAGCAAGGTTTCGATTCTCTTAGTTCATTGTAGTCTACATTGCTTTGTTGGGATTGACCAACTTTGAATAGAGTTGATCAGTTTACTCATGTGATTTGCAGATTCCAGCCCTAGCAGTGGAGATGCCAGGCTCTGCGGATATATCTGGGCTCAACCTGCAGTTTGGAGCATTACAGTTCGGCTCTGAACCGGTGCTTCCTGAGTACGATGCTTCGGCAGCTGTTGCCACGACACAGGGCAACCAAGGCCAGAACAGCCTTTACACAAGTGCTAGCAAGTGGGTATCCCATATCTGAGAGAAGTTTTCAGACTAAAGCTTTTATCTAACACATTCATAGTTTCAAGTGCAGGTTAAAAATTTTTTTTCTTCAAATTAATACTTTTTTTTTTTTTTTTTTTTTAAACTGTCCACATTTAATTTTTAATAATAAACCATCATGCCTTTTTTGAAGAGGAACACACTGCAGAGAACTCTTAATGACGAATATAATAATAAATATTTTATAAGCACTTCTCATTACAAATCTGGGAAGGGGGTTGCTGCTTGTTTCCATAAATATACAGGGATATTAGCTCCTCGGAGATGCTGAAAACACTGGATCATGAGCTGCTCCTGTCTAAACGAAAATCTAGTTAATTTTGTCGTAAAAGTCATAACATGTTAATGTTTTTCTGGTTTGTCCAGTGAGCATGCAACAGCCCTGTCCAATCCCAGTCAGATGGAGCTGTATGAGCAAAGAGCCAGCCAGACACGGCGCTACCCTCCGTCTGTGTCCTCATCGCCACAGAAAGACATTCAGTCCAAGGTGAGTCAGTCTCAACACAATCAGCCTGGATTCATCGATCAGTGTACCAAGTCTCTTAAGTGAGCTTCATCCAAGCAAACATTTTCTTTTTGATTTTAGAATGGGTTCAGTTCGATGCAGACGTCACAATCCCTGGAAGGTATAACTTTCAAGTTTTCAATAATCTGAATCCACCCAGCTTTAAAGAGCTTGAGAATTTATAGCAGCTGATGACATTACTGCTGCACGTGCTTAGATTAAACCAAATGTTGTCTGTTGGTGTTGTCACTATAATAGTTCACTCTTATTGTAAACAAGCCTCATATAACTTTGTTAAATATCCTATCTTCTTCCCTAGCTGCAGCAGGCTCTGCAGTGCCCGTGAAACCGTCGTCTGAATCAGTTGTTCCATCAGTTTCCAACATATCCTCAATTACTGACCCCTCATCAGGTCCTCCTTCCCTGCTGTCTGTATCCAATCAGACAACTCTCAGTGCTCTTGGACATGAAGACCCCTCGTCCAGCTCGCTGGCCCCTCCTCAGCACAAGTATGGCATTTTGTTTTCGAATTGCTCTAGTTTTCCTGGGTCAGAGAGAAGCTAATCATATTTTTAATACTGCTTCCCATCAGCTCCCTCCCTACACAGCAAAACAGTTTAGCGCCTTCTTCAGTTCGAACTTCGAACACAAGTCTGCTGGTGAGTTTGCAACTAAATGTTCAGCTCTAAGTCATTGTGAAATCGGTATTGTCTGTGTTTTGCACAGCTTGTTCTTTTTGTGAAAATATAGGCCAATTACTTGATCATTTAAAAGCCATTTCAGATGAAGATCATTTTAAAATCTTAACCTATACTTCAAACCTTTTTCATCATGTTTGCTCACTTTGTTCTTCTCCCAGCACCAAAGCGTGGATGGCGATTCCAGCTTGCACTCCTCGTCATTCTCGTCCGTCTCTGCTGTGGCTCCTCCTTCAGTTCCCCAACCCTCTTCAGTTACTTCAGTGGCCCCTGTTTCCCACAGCGGCCCCGTTGCCCCCTCTTCATCTGTGAGTTCGGTTTCAGTGCAGTCTGCGCTTGGTCCGGTCAGCAGTCTGACCATGGGATTGAACAGTGGTGCTGGTGTGGCTTCAATGCCCCCCCCTATGGCTGCTGCATCATCATCTGCTGCCTTGGCCACTGCAGTACCTTCATCTGCCTCATCGTCTCGCAGTGCGGCTGCCTCAGGTAGAATACCTTGATATAATATATTACTCTAGCGGGTTAGAGTGTTTCTTACTTGTACTTTTTTTTTATTTATAGTTTTTCTCGGTTGAGGTTTCAAGCAAGCTTTACCATTGCCAAATTGTGACGTGCAAACTGCTTATCACTGATTAGCCAGAAAGAATAATAATGATGACAACCAAATGCTTGATTTAACAGGATAAAACCATTTCAATATAATTTGTACACTGCTTCATCCAAACAGGGAAAGCACCTCCAAACCTGCCTCCTGGAGTGCCGCCCTTGCTGCCCAACCCTTACATTATGGCTCCTGGTCTGCTTCACCCATACCCGGTGAGTGTTTTGTTCCATTTCTTTATCTCTGCTGTTGTCACTTTTATACTCAAACATGCTCATGTTTATTGTCTCACAAACCTCTTATGTCCTGCAGCATCAAGTGTATGGCTACGATGACTTACAGATGCTGCAGACGAGGATACCACTGGTGAGGGTTGTTCCTGTTTGATTTTAGCTGAAGTATTTTATATAAAGGCAACAGTGCTGGAATTGTTTGTGGCATAGGAAGTTGGCACATTGATTTATATTTAAAAAAATTTGTTCCTCCCTTTCCCTTCATCCTACAGGACTATTACAGCATCCCATTTGCTACTCCAACCACAGCACTGACTGGCAGGGAAGGCAGTTTGACAAGCAACCCTTATTCTGGTAAGATGCACTCAAGCTTGATTTGAGCATTGCATTCAGTGTCGGGTGAGGGGAACTGAAATGTATTGAGCCAAATGCTACATTTCCTGAAAAGTTCTTTTTCTAAAATCTTACATTTTAGCTGGTGACCTGTCAAAGTTTGGTCGTGGTGATGCTTCATCTCCTGCCCCAGCCACAACACTGGCCCAGCCCCAGCAGACCCAGACACAAACGCACCACACAACCCAGCAGCCCTTCCTTAACCCAGCCCTTCCACCAGGATACAGCTACACCAGCCTGCCCTATTATACTGGTGTGCCTGGTCTGCCCAACACCTTCCAGTACGGCCCTGCCATGTTTCCGGTAAGAGTTCATAATGTCGCCTCACACTGCCGAGTTGAATCTAGAGGCCCTAACCCATGGTCAAATGTATACAGTTGGAATTGCAGTGTGGATAAATGTTTATGGCACCTCTGAGAAGCGTTAAATAGTCTGCATGAACACTGCTACTTCAGAAGTTCTTCTGTGCCACTAAGTTTGCATGGTCTTGTTTTGCTGATTTAGGCAACCATGCTGTGATTTTTAATTTAA
Source organism: Enteromius viviparus (assembly GCA_032353835.1). NCBI lineage: Eukaryota > Metazoa > Chordata > Actinopteri > Cypriniformes > Cyprinidae > Enteromius > Enteromius viviparus. Next base: position 15,468,055 of record JAUCNO010000353.1, read on the forward strand.
TTATTAATATTTTTATTTATATATATTTTTTTAATGGATCGTTTCTGAATTTTCCTCCAGGTGGCTCCTACCTCCTCCAAACAGCACGGTGTGAATGTCGGTGTCAATGCATCTGCAACACCCTTCCAGCAAGCTAGCGGTTATGGGTCACATGGATACAACACTGGTAATGCATTTTCTTACATTCATGCAGCATTGCATTGACATTCTTGCAGCTGAATCATCCTAAAATTAGTCAACTACTATGCGGAACTTTAAAAACACTCCAGTAAGTTGTAGGTCTTGTAGCCATCTTGTTCCACAGGGATGAATTTTCAAACCATGTAAAACTGAAGTAGCTCAGTCATCTCTAAACCCTGCACTGGGCCAAGTCTGCTCTCTTTCTTGTCTGTGAAGTTGAAGCATCTTACGTTAAAGGTATAATCCATAGTACTGCATCTCGGAAGTTTGGGTTTGCAAAGCCAGATGACTTTGACAAGCACATCTGTGCTGTATGTTCTTTTGTCCTATTTGTGGGTAATTTTAACAATCGTGGGGTGTACTATTGAATTGGAGTGTCCTGGACTGAAATCAGTCTGCAGCTTCAGGAATATTGCTAACTTTGAGCTTTAAGAACATATGATGGCCGATCATCTACTGTATTTAGAGAATCCCAACTGCGACATTGAACTGTTCAAGGTTTGTGCGCTTCAAAGTGCCGCCTATGGGTGGGTTTCTGTGGAACCAGTGACGTAAGGAGAATGAGGTGGGAGGGAGGTTGCTTGGTTGAGGGTGGTGGGTCACGCATGCTTTCCACATGCTGCTTGCTTTCAATCTTCCACCACTTTTGAGCACTGTTTGTTTTACCCTTCCATCCCTTTGCTCTTAGGCTCTTTTTCAGTCTCATGAATTCTCTCATTCTTTTTTTCATTCTATTCTTCCACACATTCTTTCATATTAACTTTTCATTCCACCTTTTCTATTTCTTCGTTGATATTTTCCAGCTTCATCTTCATCAGTCCAAATGTTCAGTTTTTCTAGTCTCTTTATTTCCATCGCTTTATTTCCTGAATTTTATGGGTTTAAAAGGATCTTTCTACCAAAAAGGAAAATGTTATTGTTTATCTGCTTACGCCCAGGCCATCCAAGATGTAGGTGATTTTGTTTCTTCAGTAGAACACAACTCAAACTCAAACTGTTGAAGTGTATTATGTATATGTAGGGCCTTATGTATTGCGGCCCATAAAAAACATTTGTTAACGAGGCATATATGTGTATCTGTGTGCCAGTGCATGTAATGTCGCACACTAGATGTTGAGAATGAGTAGGACATTGCTATATCAGAGGTAAAAACTGTAGAAATACTATTCAGTTTCTTGCACAAGCCATCAATATCAACATCAACGTATCGTCACAAGCCACAGGGTTTAATTTGGGTTTGTCTATGCATGTTTTTTATGGCATATGAAGATTTTGTGGCCATTGACCTGCATTATATGACTGACAGACCAGAGTTAAAAATCTTGGTTTGTGTTTTGTTCTACACCAACATCTTGGATGCCCTGGGGATAAGCAGATAAACCATCAAATTTTCATTTTTGGGTGAACTATCCCTTTAAGTCGCCAGTATTCTTTTCTGATAAGGCCCCTCCCCTAGCGTGCAGCATCCCCGCCTCCATTCCTTTGCCCCGCCCCTTCACTCTTCCTCCCCTCTGGCCCTGCCTGGTGTGTCTAATGCTGTGGGGCTGTGGCTGTGTGTGTCTGACCGTTTGCAGGCTATGAGGATTTGGGCCAGGCTTCGGCAGGGAGCGGGGATTTCTGTAAGAGCGGCTACGGCACCGCCGTTGCCGCAGCCGCTGCTGCTGCCGCCGCCGCTGCTTCTGCGCAAAACAAGCCCGCCAGCTCTGTCACCGGGCCCGGAGTGGGTGAGTGCAGCCTCACGCTAAAACCCCCATTTTTCCTTTTTCCTCCTCCCTTTTCTTTCTTAAGCTCTCTCTCTCTCCCCTCATTTGCTCCTAACTTACTACTGGTCAAGCTCAATAAAGCAATCACGTGCCACTTGATTTCAGATGGAAGGAGATCTTGGAAGTCTCTCTTTCCTTGGGTAGAACATCAGGGTTGTTACTCCGTGACTTAAAACACCAACACGGTGACAGTCTTTTAACACTTTCAAAAGGGTTTCCTGAAAATTGCAAGAAGCCAACTGCCCCAAAAATGCATAGAATAGTGGAATTGTTTGAATGGATTCTTTCTCCTCTCTATTTTAAGGGATTTAGTTCTGCACCGCAATGTTTGTTTCTCTGAAATGACCTGATGCTTACTGTAAACGAGGTAAAATATCAGTTCTGGTGAGCGGTGTTGGTGGTCTCTGGATTTTATTTGTCTTTATCTCAGAGAAAAGGCTTTATGCATGAATGTGTAAATAGTTTTTTCATCATGTTATTATGGCAGTTTGATCTGGGCTAATTTTATTTTTTTTGTGCATGTTTGTGTGTGCATCTTTATGATGACACACATTTGTATAATGACATGGGTATGACATAGGTAATACAATATGTAGGTGATTTTATCAGGACATTTTCAGTATCCCCGTAATTCAAAAAGGCTTATAAAGCACACAGAATTAAGTTGTTTTTCAAAGAAAATTGCACATTATGCCTAAGGAGAGTCTCCATAAAACACACAAGCCAACGTACGTGTGTGTGCATGCTTGCATTTTAATTATGGTTTGATTAAAGTTAGATGGCGTATAATCTAATATTGGGAATATTGTGACCTAACGCAAACTGCTTTTTAATTACTATGTTTTATAAATCCCATATTTGGTATGTACTTTTAAGTGGAGTCTTGTGGTTTATTTCAGAGAGCATTGTTTATGAATGTGCTATTATGCTCAAGGGAATATACCTCATCCTCAATGACTCTTGACTGATCATCTTACCATTTCTTCAGCCCCTTTTTAGTCATAAGAACAGTTAACAGTTTCAGTTAGTTTTAAATGTTGTAATTATTGCTTGTGTACCATTTTGTGCCTTGTGCAGATCTCATACAGGTATTGTCTGCGGCTTGAAAATAAATATGAATTTAGAGCCATAGATAATGAGCAGCTTTTACACAATTTTCCCAGAAAGCCTCTTAGAGGAACACATTTCTATGCTTCCGTCTTTTAAATATACATTCTTCATTTACTGAATTTATTAATATCGTTCTACTAATCTTACACGAGTCAGCATTATATGCTCAGTCTGTCTCAGGCAAAATGTTTTAGTACTTTCAGCAATCACCTATTTTCTGCTTTAGGTGTCTCGGTGACATCAAGCAACACGGGAGTCCCTGACATTTCAGGGTCTGTTTACACAAAGACGCAGGTGAGCATGCTCGTCAGAATTCTGTGTTTGTCTTTGTTGATTTTAACCTGGTCACCAAAAGTGTCTTGATCTGACTTCCGCAGTCTTTTGAGAAGCAGGGATTCCACACAGGAACCCCCAGCGCTTCCTTTAGTTTGCCCTCAGCACTTGGGAGTGGCGGCCCCATCAACCCTCCAGCTGCAGCAGGCTACGCTCCAGCCCCTTACATGCACATCCTGACTCCCCATCAGCAGCCCCACTCTCAGATGCTCCATCACCACCTGCAGCAGGATGGAACGGTGAGCTTGCACCTTGTAGTAATATTTCCCTTCCAAATTGTAATGTTTGGTTTCGAAACCTTTATTTGTTGGGGGGGGGTTTGCCCTTCCAAAAAACAATATAAACGCACTGTTTTTATTATATGAAATATTTTGTGTAGTTTATTAACATGTCAATTGTTTTCTCTCACAGAGTGGCTCTGGACAACGCAGTCAAAACGCCTCCCTTCAACAGAAGTCACAGATCAACAAGTCGGGATACAACAGCTACAACTGGGGAGGCAACTAATACCCTGTCCTGCCCTGTCTGGTGTTCCAAAGGCTGGATTAGTGGAACCTTTCCTTTTCTCCCCAGATATCTCCCCCTTCTCTCTGTCCTCCACGGCGCTCCCTCTCCTCTCTCTGTACGGTCACCCTGCAGTACCAACCCCATTCCACTGGTGGCACTGTCCTAAGAGAGATATAGCACTGTAAGACGCCGCTTGAAGAAGGGGCACGGGGGAGAAGTCTTAATGGGGAGTGTGATCTTGCGAATATATGGATAGTTACTTAGGCCTTCATGATTGGAGTATTTAGTATTTGGAGTTTGTATTGTGTTTAAAAATACAAAAAGCCCCCCCTGGCATATGTAACACAGATCTGTTTTCTAAATGGTCAAAAGTTTAGTCCCCCAGTTTTTTTTTTTTTTTTACTCATTGATAAAATGAAAATTAGAGGTTTGTTAGAGGGAAGAGAGGGTTTTTCTTTCTCAGTTTATCCTTTCTGCTTCTTGCTTGATCAGCACCTGCAATTCAAATGTACATGCACCTCCTCTGTTTCTCCCCCTGCAATGAGTTTTTACCAAATTTTATTTTGGAAAAAGAAGATATCACTCTAAATCAGCTAGTGCAGTTGTGAAGTTTATTTTTTACCAAATATAAATGGATATATATGAGAAAAAAAATGTATAGGTGAGTTCACAGGATCTGTACTGCGTGTGTATGTGCATGTGTGCGCATTTGGGTTTTTGTGTGTGAATGATTCACATCGTCCGCATCCTTAGGGTGGCCAGTGTATGAATGTTGTACTTATAGAATAGGCTTCAATTTGTATTCTTTTTAAATTTCTTAATTGGAGCCTTATTGTACTCTCCAGATGTGAGAAGTGCACTGGTCACCTTATACTTTAGACTTGTTTTCTGCGAACTGATAATTTTTTTTTCATTTCTTCATTAACCACCCTTCCTGTAGCAGGGAGACTGGATTGTTAAGGCATGACTTTTGACCTCTGTGTTTTGCCATTAAGCGTGATGTTTTTTCATTTGCGATGGGATTCTGAGGTCACCGTTTTCTTCAGCCACCCTGTGTGTTTTTCCACAGCCTTTGTCTTGTCATACCTGCAGTCATTCTTCCCCTGAAATGCGCCACCTTCTGTCCCCAAATATATTCTTTTAGTAATATGATTATTAGGAAAGTGCTGATGGACAGAGTTGTACTATGGGTATTTTTTTTTTCTTTCTTTTGTCAGTGACTTTCTTTTTGTACTGTGCGTTTTAAAAATTTAAATGGATAAACTTGTCTTGTACATATATATATAAAAACACAAGTACTGTAGTCTATGTTTGTTTGATGGCTTCTTTTCTCCCCTCTCGAATCCTTACACACAGACTTGTTAGCATTTTTTTGTTTCATAATGTTTTTTATTTTGTAAAAAAATATATATAAATATTAAGTAAATAAACAAGAAAAAGACATTTTCATCATTTTTGGATGTGAATGTCTTTTTTAAGAAAACTGATTGTGTGCCTTTTACCTGAAGTCTGCTTCTTTCTTCTTTTTTCAGTTTTAGACCTTTTTAAATGTTGCTTTTTAAACCGTAAACAATCTTAAAATCCAACAAGAGATGGCCAGTTGACGTCTTTTAACATGCATCTTGAAATGTTGGGGGGTCAGTTTGTTGTTAGATGCATGCATGCATACATAAAGGATGTCTTGCAAAAGTGATCTAAAAAGTGTTGATTGGGGTATTGAGTTAAACTTTCTTTCAATACCTTTACACATTTAGTGCATCTGAATAGGCCATAAATATTGTTTGCTAAACACTGCAATAAAATGGTCAAATCTAACCTTTTGGTTTTAACCACATCGAGCATACATTTCCAAGGTTGAGAAATGCATTTACTCTAAAGCAAGTTAGTTGTTTGTGTTTTTCCTGTATATTGTGTGGGGGAAAGAATCCTTATACCCTTTATTTATTTAAAATATACACAGTAACATATATTATATAATACATATCTAATATTCTCTTTCGGCGAGTTACGGCGGACTTTTATTTTGAAAGGGTTTTCCGGAAGTTAGTGGAAAGATCTCGTAGGTTTCCTTGCTGTTCTTCCTGTGCTGGGTCTCTGACGCAACTGATTGTTATGGTATAGTTTGGGAAGGATCACTGGATACTACGTCCTTAAATGAGCGTTTTCGATCTGTTTCGTGGGTTTTTCGGGGTTCCCGGTGGTCATTATCGTGGTGATGGCCGCAGGTGAGTTTAAATCTGACAGTTTAAAGTTTGATTGCCTCCTTACAGCAGCAGCTGTTACACTAAATAACACTTCAACAGTTAATCTTGACAAGATATACTAACTATAATAATGTGTGTAATGTTATAACGTCCCTGCTTTAAAATATTTCATTTTTCAGGAGCGTTTCTGTGTTGGTGTCAATTACAAAATTGTAAGTTAAATTCTCGGTAAATGTTTAACGTTAATTACAATATAATTTATAGTAACGTTACTTATAGTACGTAAATTATAGAGTTTTTAATTGTGTAACTTAGTTGTGAAAGATTTAATATTGCACTCGTTGTAGTTTTATTCCCCAAAATCATATACAAATTGCTACAATATGTAAAGCACCGTTCACTCTTTCAGTTTTACTTTGACACATCAGGGCATAAATAACTGAGCCTCATTTTTCCTCATAATTATTTCTCCAGAATGTGAAAAATAGCAGCAGTAAAGGAACCTTTTTTTTTTTTCTCCGGTCTTAATGAACGTTTAATTAGTATAAGTTCTAAATACAAATGTGGACCGTTGTTCCTGATTGCTTAACTGTAGCAGGGCTTCTCAATCCTGGTTCTGGAGGTCCACTGTCCGGCAACATTTTGATTTAAATTCACCTGCCTGCGTCTCACTAGTAATCCGGAACAGCTCAACTAGCTGGTTCAGCTGCGTTTGATTAGGGTTGGAGCTAAAATTTGCAGGACAGTGGACTTCCAGCGCCAGGATTGAGAAGCCCTGTACTATAGTGTTCATAGTTTACTTCTGAGCAGTCTGCTAATTTGAGTGTGTTTTGATCAGGGACCCCTTCTTTGATGGGATGATTCATGAAGATGATGATGACGATGAGGAGAATGACAGTGGATTCCATCACAATGATTTTAATAGGCCCCATTGGGACCCGTTTGATGATGCCTTCAGATTTGGTTTCAGTTTTGGGCCCGACGGGATGCGCTTCGAGGAACCTCAGCTGTTTGGCCAGATCTTCAGGGACATGGAGGAGATCTTTGGCAGTTTAGGCCATTTTGACGAGCGTCATGGACACACAGGTGCGTTTGTTAGCTCTTTATATGTTCAACTTCCAGGATTCTTAAATTAATGTAGATTTTGTAAGCTGGTCAGGTTCATTTCATGTATGATGCTAACTCTTCTCCTGCCCAACAGGTCCCCCATCAATAGAAGCTCCGCCGCCTCAGGAGGGTGCAGAGAAAGGCAGGGGTCGGGCAGGAAGCAGTAACCCAATTAGAGACTTCATGTTGAAGTCCCCTGACAGCTCCCCCCTCCCTCCCCCCTCTAAAGCACCACAGGACAGAGATTCCTCTTCTCCGCAGGATCCCAGCAGGCACTTTCCTCAGTGGAGACCCTTCTTAAAGGTAACCTATTCCCAGATTCAGTGCTTTGAGTGTTGTTTTTATGGGTTGTCACCTGATTGCCTTTGTTTTATTTTTAGTTTCATGATCTTTGGAAAGATGACCTATTAAAACCAAAAGAGGGAGAGAAAAAAGAGGATGGAGGTAATGCATTTTCCTAAATTTTTTGTTGACTATTCTGAACAGTTAAAAAAAATAAAATAATAACAAATTTGGTTATCTTGATAAAACATTATATGGCCTCCAAAATAAATGATGGATCATCATCACTGTAGTATGAAATTAATTTAGTCCGATTTTTCTGCTAATCAATCCGTTTGTGATATGACTGGATTTTTTGACTGATACCAAGTTGATGCAATGCATAATTATCTAGACCTTTTGTCTTCTGCTTCCACCTTCAGATCTGGACTCACAGGTGTCTTCAGGTGGTCTGGATCAGATCTTGACTCCAGCACCTTCACAGCCAAAAATAAGGTCAACTTTTAAGTCTGTCAGGGTCACCAAGGTGGTCAGACCAGATGGAGTGAGTGATCCCGCATGATTTTTTTACAAAGTTATTCTGATCAAAAATATTGTAGGAGCAATGCTCAAAACACTATTACATTTCTTGTTCAGATGTCGTCTAACAAGCCTGTGAAACACCTGTGTTTAATTACAATAATACAGATTGTATGTATGTGTGTGCAGACGGTAGAAGAAAGGCGAACAGTCAGAGACGGTGAAGGAAATGAAGAGACTACAGTGACAGTCTCCGGTCCAGGTTCCCGAGACGGGCCGCAAAATCCATCTGGTCCAGGTTAGTGCTTTCTAGACAACTTTTTAAATGTCCTGTCCCATGTAATGTATGCTCTTAAAATGTCAAATATGAAGAGAATATTAAAAATAGACATTTTATAATTTTGAGGATTTATATAACATTATCATAGAATGCTTTATTTATTTTAAATTAAATAATTAGAAGTTTTTCTTTTTTTTTTTTTTCATATTTCAGGTGGATTGAACCCCTCTATTGACATGCAGGATGATTTCTCATTGTTTTCTAAGTTCTTCAGAGGCTGAAGAAACTGTGAAGACTTATCTCATCAAACCCACCTACTACTAGCTGTGATAATCATTAGCTGCGTTTACATTGTTCATTCTGATTGAATTGTTCAGTGTGAATGTGGAAATCTATTCTTAATGATTTGATTGAAGAACTATTATTTGCTGCATCAACCCTAGTAATGTTGCCTACTGTTTTCCTTTCAATACATTGTTGAGAATAGTTGAAGAATTGTATTAACATTGATTCTTGGGTTAGGACTGACAGGCACAGTTTTTGTTTGCTGGGAAAGATCAAATGCTGCAGATGATAAGACAGAGTTTAATATATTCATAGATGGTATTTTTCAGCGGTGTTTCACTGTGTAACATGAAGAAACAGGCCTTAAGTAAGTAAGGCATGCCTTGTTTTTCTTTGGTCTTCTTTTGATGTTTTAAGGAATGCTTTGTTTCCAGAAAAGGTCAGTTAGATGAACATAGCTCCGATGGTATCAAAATCCTAAAAATGATATGTTTTTCATGTAAAATGTAAACCAAACAAAGCATTAACTAGTCAACCTATTGAAAGAATGACAATGAATTGAGTTTTGATGAAAGAAAACTTTTTAAATTATTGTTAAAATTATGTTTGGGTGACACAGAAAATTTTTCCCCATTAATATCCTGGGCTGTTTCTCCAAAATGTAATAAAAAAACAAATTTGTTTTGTTCCATTTCTGCATTTTAATTTGTGTTTAACACCCCACTTTCTTTAGCTCTTCTCAAACGGCAAGATTTTCAGAATGTGATCTCATAGCAGCAAAAAGTTTCATTTTGAGTCTGTCACACAACAGGCTGACCCAGTTCTGCCACATCTAGACTTACCTGTCACAGGTTTTTCTCTCTGCTCTTGTTGACTGACAGACTGAAACGTTTAGTGCAATGCCGACAATGTAATCTTAGTTTAGCAAACAGTAGTTACATAGTTACAAGTGAATAAATAGTTCATATAATAGTTTTGTATTCACCAATTTTGTATTTCCCCACAAAAGAGAAAAATGACACGAATAGGAACATCAGGGTAAAAGTCATAGGTACCAAAGCTAGCACACTGCTGGTTATTGTGCGTATCATACCAACTGAGAGTTACTTTATCTAGTGACATCGACTTTATAGAGATTGACTTTATACTCCGTTATATAAATGATTATCTCCTAAGTAGATAGAAGCTAAGACAATTTTTAAACACACATGTGATAACCTCAAATGCTGATTTTGATCCCAACATGAATAACCAATGCTGTAGAAATGATCGTTTTAGGCATTAATTATCATTTTAGTCCATTGGTGAGACTATGATAAGAACATTGAAAACAAAGCCACATGAACTCATGGACCTCAGTGTCAAACATTTACACATCGGATGTCAACTAGTAGAATTGCTAAATTACTTAAACTAGTTCGTTAGGAAAAACACTGAGAAAATGGGGCTCACAATAAGATATGCATGAGAGATATACATTTATGCATGTGCTTATGAATGTTATTTTACGCACAACATAAACAAACTTTTTTTTTTCATTATTAGTCATTGGTTCTGGATAAATGGTTCAGCTAAAAAGGCATTTTCTATATATTTTAATTTACTCTGACAACACACTCTTAAAAAATGAAGGTGTTTTGTATGAATTAACTCATTAGGATTTTGTTTTAAAAGTAATAGCAGATGTGACGTGCATCACAGATAAAGGTAACAATAAACTGCTCATCGTTTTATTATACAAAAGGGCAATGTACTACATGTAATTGTCATTCCTTGCCCAGACATAGACTTTAACCACAACAGATAGTTTTGCGTTTACTTATGCGGTGTTGATAACTAGCTAAATATTTTTTTGTGTTTTTGGGGAAGACTGGCTCTTTTCATTACAGACCTTCTGTATGGAGCCCTGAATAACATCTGGTGTACTGAAGTCCTGGCCTAGATTTATTTTACAGAGGGCAGAAATGATGGATCGTCTGCTGAGGAGATGTCGAATCAAGAGCAGATTGTTCAGAGAATGCCTGGCGGAATTTTTCGGAGTCTATGTTTTGATAGTAAGTCAGCTTCATAGCTGTGTTTATAATATGGACATATGTGCTGTTAACTTTTTTTTTTTTACCAATTTTATGAGACTAGCGTCATATTTTTGTGTAGGCTATACATGTTTAAATTCAAATGGTAAAGCACTTATAAAAACGTATAACAATTTTTGATTTTTAGTATATCCCATTATCTTTACTGGGTCAAATATAACCCCTTCTGTCCATTAAATAGTGTCTGTAGCAAATGTGCAAACAATTCTGGAAGTCAAACTTGATTTAACTAATTGTGGCACTAAATAGAAACTTCAGTTACCGAAATGCAAAGCATTATTATTGTGCCATAAACCTTTTCGTTATAGACATTGTGTCTAAAACATTTAACACTTGATAATTCCTTATATTTTCCTTGATGCCACTCTCTCCTCAGCTTTTTGGGTGTGGATCAGTTGCCCAGGTGACGACCTCTCAAAACACTAAGGGTGAATACTTGTCAATCAATCTCGGGTTTGCATTGGGCACCACATTTGGGATTTATGTGGCCAAAGGGGTATCAGGTATGAAGTCTCTGAAGCAGCTCTATGCATTAGGACACAAGTGTAAAGATGTAAATGAATAAATTTCTCATCTGTTTAAGGAGCTCATCTGAATCCAGCTGTTTCCCTCACCCTGTGTGTCCTGGGCAGGTTTTCCTGGACTTGTCTTCCTTTCTATGTGTGCTCACAGCTCTTCGGTGCATTTTTAGCTGCTGCAACTGTTTCTCTTCAGTACTATGGTGAGTGACTCTCATTCTACCTCTATCTATTTTATCTACACTACCAGTCAAAAGTCAAGTCACAGTTGTTTATATAGCGCTTTTTACGATGCAGATATTGTCCAAGCAGCTTGGCAGTATTAAACAGAAAAATAGTGTGAAAGTAGTGTAGAATAGTTAAGATATTTACTGTTTTTAAAAGAAGTCTATGTTACAAAGGCTATGTTTATTTGAACAAAAAATACAGTAAAAACTATAATATTAAAAATGTCATATCGCTTCAAAATGGATATCACTTCATATCTAGTGAAATAATTTTTTTAAGGAATTTTTTTCTGCTTTTTCCCCCCTGAATTGTTATAATTTTTATTTTAATTCATTTATTATTATACTTTACTAATTGTTATTTATTACAAAATGTTACAGTCCGTAACAATATTATTATTTATTTATAAGTGTCTTAAATAACTGAAAATCATGATTTCTTCTTGCCCGAATTAGTCTATTTTTCCATCATGCATAAATGTGCAATCATATTATTTTATAGTACTTTTCTTCTGACAAAATTTTTCATAAAAGCCCTAAATAGTTAGTTACTTAATTATACAACATTAAATTATTAAACATAAATTTTTTTCTTAGAAAAATGTGTGTCCATAAACCTTGCCTCAACTCTGTTACCATACCATATTTTGTCTTTAAATTGTTGGAATTATCTCTCCGAATTGTGTAAGTTACAGGAAATGATGTCACTCTCACTCACTGATAAGATCTGAAGCACTGAAAAGTGTCTGTGCTCTCTCTGAGAACATTTTTTTATTTCGTAGAGCGTCAACTCTGTTACCAGAACATCAAAAAGAAAACAGTACTTATTACTGATCTCACACTGCGTTATTTCATTTTTATTTTAAAAACTGTCAATTCTGTTACACTGTTGTCAGCACTGTTACTCTATGGTAACATAGTTTGACGGTAACAGAATTGTTGGACACCAGATGTACCTTTAATTCTAGAATCACCCATACATTTGCTAAAAACTATTATTTTTTAAAATAATTTTAACCTAGATACATTCATTTATATAAACAAAACTAGTTTTTATAGCCAGTTAAAAATAGCTCTTTAAGGTGTTACCACATTTTACAGCGGCTAAATATTCAGCTCTGCCATCTGCCATATTTTACCTTATGTTATGAATTAACATCATTGTTCTTGAGTTTTTGGTTATAGTGATCTGAATTTTGACTGGTAATGTATAAATAAGTACATCCACATGAAGAGGCTTTTCTACTCAAACGTGTTTGTTCACAGATGCCATAATGGATTTCACTGGTGGCCACCTGACCGTTAGTGGTGACACTGCCACCGCTGGTATCTTCTCAACTTATCCAGCAGACTACCTGAGTGTATGGGGAGGAGTGGTGGACCAGGTCAGCATTATACATGCAAATGCTAAGACTTCTCATGACACAAAGCTAATTACGTTCATTCATAACAGAATTATCTATTCTGATACTTTTATGCTAAAGACTCTGTCAAAGTCATGTAAAATTACCAAGGCTTTAAAAAGAACTAATTTTTAAGAAGATGTGTTTGTTAGTTTTGATCTGAAGTGAACTGTAGACAGGCCGCATTAACTTGAGCTTGTCCTGCAGATTATTGGCACAGCTGCTCTGCTAGTGTGTGTTCTAGCGTTGGGAGATCCTCGTAACACACCAGCTCCTGCTGGTCTGGAGCCTGTCCTGGTAGGAGCAGCTGTCCTGGTGATCGGTATCTCTATGGGGTCTAACAGTGGATATGCCATCAACCCGGCTCGAGACTTTGGCCCAAGACTCTTCTCTTACATTGCAGGCTGGGGAGATGAAGTGTTCAGGTCAGTCTAACAAACACACTAGGTCAAAGCCTTTTGGTCAGTTTATTTTTTAACATTGTAACTGTAAAGAACAACAGGACAACACAATTGTGCATGTGTAAAAAAAAAAACTACTTTTGGACACTAACATGTGGGCTTTTGTGTGTCAGGGCTGGTCATGGCTGGTGGTGGGTACCAGTGTTTGTAACGTGTGTGGGGGCTCTCCTGGGTGCATTACTCTATGAGCTGCTGATTGGAGTTCATCATCCAGAGCCAGAGGATGCTGAAGAGCTGACAGCTGTGCTCCAGCAAACTGTGGAGCTGGATGGCATGCAGCCAAAATCTGACACCGTTAAAGAAAATGGAATCTTTATCATAACCTCAGCAGACATCAGCTGAAATGAGAAGAACTTAACAATTTAAATGCTTATTTATATGCCGAATACATTTAATTTTAGGAGTATTGTGTATTATATTTAAATAAATAATATGAAAAAGTTGTCTTTGTTGTATATGAACTGGAGTGACGTTATGGTGGTCATTTACATCTTGTGATTTTTTTATTAGGCTAAGGGTCTTCAAATAAATTTGTTTAAAATAATATAGCACAGTATCTACATGACAGATCTTGTCTATTGTTGAATTACTGCTTAAAAATGAACAGGAATATAGTACTTTATATTTAGATTTTGTAAGCAAGTCTTATACTGAATTCTCTAATGAAGTGATGGGACTTCATATTATTTTTTTATTAACATTAGGATGAATAATGTCAAATTTCTTTATTCAGGTTAGTTCACAAAACTTGAAGAATTATTTTGCAAAAACAGCTGTTTTTAACAATTAAAAAAAAAATTGAATTGTGTATTAATCTCAATTAAACTCCAGTTGGATTACTTTGATTAGATTAAAAATAAGTACTAAAAACAGCTAATACAATAGAACCATAATAACATCATAAAAACATGATTTTTCAACATTTAAAAAAACAGTTCTCTATTTTTGCATGTTTTAATAAATCCTGGGTAAATATGTTGCTCATCAGCTCATAATAATTACAAACTGTGATCTTATTGGTATTCCTTATTAATTTTCACTACCATGACTTTCAGAATTGCATTGGATTTAATGATACTGATATTCAACTTTAGATATTAAGCATTTTACTAGTGCTGGAGCTCCCTGCATGCACTGGGACATGAATCATCAAGGACACCGTGATCTGTACCGTACCAATTTACTGTTTTATTTATAAAGAAGAGCAAGAGAACTGACACAGATGTACGGCAGTGAAACAGGCAGGTCTTCACAGAATAAGATGGCTGTCTATAGACTATGTATGGGACATATACATATATTACTGGAGGGATAGAAAGTCACACTCACACAGATGATCCACACAATCACAATATTATTTATAAGAAATGCGGTTTTTGACAAGCACAGAACTTCCTGATAGAAAAGACTCTTATCAAAGAAAAAAAAAACACAAACGACATTCATATTTGTACATAATTCATCATAAAACACACAAGCAATCCTTCAAACTCAAGTCGTAAAAATTACACCAGGCTCCGAACGCAAACTTTCACTAGTAGTACTTCAATATTGACTTTCAGCTAAGGAGGGAAAAAAAATACAAAGACTGAACTTATTCACATTTTCAAATTCAACAACCATATCAAACTGATGTACTGCATTTATACACATAAAATGTGCTCAAGTGTATATGTGACTGAAATAAGTATCCATGTTTACTTATATTGACCACTTTTTTGACTATTTAAACTTTACAATCCATCTTTGACCTCATATACATCTGCTGTATATCTCCTTGCACAAATGAAACTTTTTCACCTCACTTAAAGTTCGACAATTATCAAAAGACTGATGAATGCTTCAATATAAATAAATATCAGTACTACAATGTCTGTACAATATTATTACATTTAAAAGTCAGTGTTTTCCTTTATTAAAAAAAAAAACCTTCACTAGCACCCTTTTTGCTTTAATGCTGTTTATGCAGACGGCCAGCTTGCTCGACGTGAAGTAGTTTTTGAGCAGATACAATTTGACCTTATGTAAATTAATTTAAAAGCTGGGGATGTTACAAACAGGGAGGAAAAGGGGAAGTAACTTTAATATCTTTGTGTTTCGGAAGACAGATCACGTACAATCTTAATGACAGGTGTAATTTTCCAAATTGTAAGTAATAATCCTAAACTCATCTTGGATGGTCCAAAGCTTTGACCCATTTTGCAATGGCTTTTCCTCATCTTGTCCCATCTCGCTCCTTCTACAAGGGCTTGTCGGTCCTGTGTGCCGTGATGAAGGCCATGCCATGCGTGCGGAAGTGTGTGTTAAGGTCCGAGGCCTTGTCGAAGCGCCGACCGCACACCCTGCAGCTGACCCCTCCCTCCCCCTCCTCGCCCGCTTTAGGTGAGGATGGCGAGCCGTCTTGTGGCGAAGCGCCAGGTGACGCATTTCCACCCCGATTGTCGTGCTGACCTTGACGTAAACGGTGTGTGATGAATTTGTGGCGGCTGAGCGAGCCGGCCGAGGCGAAGCAGGCACCACATTGCAGGCACTGCTGAGGCGCGTTCTCCGCATCACAGTGGATGGGAATGTGGCGCTGGAACTCTTCCCAATCCTGTGTGGTGAAGCCGCAGGGTGTGCAGCGGAACGTGCCGTCGTCTTCCTCTTGCTCGGGCGGCCGGTTTTCAGATGCTCGAGTTCTTTTGGCGGGACCTGAGGAGTCTTCTCCTGCGACGTCATCCGTATCCGTGCCGCCCGCCATTGGCGGGGCTCCGCCTTCGTTGTCAAGCTCAGACGAGCTGCCTGCTCCGTCGCTCGGAAGTAAGCGCTTTCTGGTGTTTGGAGCATTCTGGGAGAGGAAAATGAAATTAATATATGGATGACAAATATGTCTTTGAAATCTACAGTGGTGCCGTGTCCAAACTGACCGGTCTGTCTGTTGCTGGTCGAGCTCTGATGCCATGTCTGACCCGAATGTGCTTCTCTAAAATCAGACGGCTACTGAATGTACGCTTGCCCTCTGAGCAGTGCCTGAGGAGAGCAGTATATATGGACAATATATGAAGAGTTAGAAGGGCAAACTAAAAAAACTAATAAAGAATAATTTTTAGGGAAAAAGACAAACATAACAAAACCTCAAATAAATTTGTGGTTAAATGTTTGACTCACGGGCAGCGGAAGACTCTCTTGACACCCTCATGTATTATCCGGACATGTCGTCGAAGGCTGTTGGCTGAACTGAATGAGCGTTCACACAGTCTGCAGGGGAACTTCTTCATTAACTAGAGGAAGAAACAAAAAAGACAAATGCAAAAATTTTTTATAATTTATTGCAAATTAAATATATACAATTTTAATAATATAAATATTGTCATATTGAGAACCTTTTGGCTTAAAAAAAAATTATACACAAGTGTGCATATTATTTTGTGTGTGTGTGTATATATATATATATATAAATCAAATGTATGAATAGTTAATTTGCAAAAGCAATCTTTTTATTTTTTATTTTTTTTAAAAAATCATGTTATTATATTATCCCATTTTTACTGCTTTATTGTGTCAGTTGGCTATATTTATGTTATTTTGTAACCTAATCAAAATAAACAAACTATAATTTAACTGAGACTAATTGAAATGCACAATGAAAGGTGACTGTGAAAATAAATCTGCATTGTTTATCCTTTTGATCCTTCATTCAAAAAAAAAAACAATATTCTAATATCATTAAAGTAAAACTATTGAAAATCGGGAGAAAAACTAATAAATGTTTTTCTTCAATGCATGGTGCAATTATTGGCACCCAATTTTTGCAACGTCCCAAGATAACAGCTCTGTGTTTTCTCCTTTAATGCCTGAAGAGTTTGGAGAACACCCCTTCATGCAGAATCTCTCCAGATCTCTTTAGTTCAGTGGTTCTCAACCCTAGTCCTCGCGCCCCCCTGCTCTGCATATTTTGCATCTCTCTCTTTGTTAACGCACCTGATTCTGATAATTAGCTCATTAGAAGAGAGCTCCGTGCATGGGCTGTGTTCCCAATCAACATTGTACCCTACACAGTGTCCGTTAAAGTTTACTTCACTTCGGAACATTAATTCACGGATTTGCGCTGTAAATGAGTGAATATGATTTAAATTACGTCTCGCACACTTAAATGCACTTTGAATGGAACGTATAAATTCACTTCAAACTGGAATCATGGCGGAATATTCGGTGATGTCCACTTCGCAGTGCGCATACGTTCGAACAGAACAAATGACAAGAGAAACATACGAAATGTGCAGAGCGGGGGGACGCGAGGAGAGGACGAGGATGGAGAACCGCTGATCTAGCAGAGTGTGTGCGAGACGTAATTTAAAACGTATTCACTTATTTACAGCGCAAATCCGTGAATAAATGTTCCAAAGTAAACTTTAACGGACACTGTGTAGGGACCATGTCGATTGGGAACACAGCTCATGCACGGAGTTCTCTTCTAATTAGTTGATTATCAAAATCAGGTGCGTTAAGAAAGCAAGAGATGCAAAATACGCAAAGCAGGGGGGCGCGAGGACCAGGGTTGAGAACCACTGTGCTAGAAGATGATGGCACAATACTCACCATGTAGTTGAAACTTTAATGACCTTCTCCGTGCGACGAAATTCATTTAACAGTAATCTGGGAAAGTCACAGGAAAATCATCTTCTCTGCTTGTCATTTTTAAAGCTCTACGTAAGGAACAGTGGTTTCCGGCGCAGCACTGGACCTGATGAAAAACGCGGAAGTGATTAGAACAAGATTACGCTGACTTATATACTCTTTGGGCTGGTCCCGCACTGATTGTAAGGCAAAACATAATTGGTTAGAACAAGAAAATGCAGCGATTAGTCAGCGCTTCCTGGCCGGTATCTGATTGGCTGAAGTAGAAGGTGGGTGGAGTCCATCCATTTGTGGATTAGTGCGCGTCTTGACACTAGAAATGTTTCAAAATCCACAAATACCTGCAGTGATCCACAAATAAACAGAGAGCAATCTACAAATACCTGCAGTGATCTACAAATGCACAGGACGCAATTTACATATAAATGTCAGGCGAAGTTGTGTTTTAAATAAATTAAATATTTGTGAGTATGTTTTTTCATTCGCAAGTCTAATTTTACTTATATGTTAAAGTAATTCATGTTTGTGGAACTCTAAGATTTATTTGTGAACATGCTTGTTTTTATGTCAATGGCTTTATTTGTGGATCATAATATATTTATTTGGAAATATGGAACAATATTAGCCCCATACGCAAGGCACAGGATAAGGAATATGTTTGTGTGTGTGTGTGTGTGTGTGTAACTAAGAGACATGCAAAATATCTAGTTCTAGGCCTGAG
>JAUCNO010000353.1:15497870-15511559 GCA_032353835.1 Enteromius viviparus
AGAAATGTTTTCACAAAATAAAAACGAAACGAAAACTAAGAAAACCATTCATGAAATAAACTAAAACTAAACTAAAAATCAGAGCAAATTTGAAAACGATATTAAAATAAAAACGAATTTAAAAATGCAAAACTATAATAACCTTGCTCCCTGCAAGGAGTGGGGAGGAGGAGGGGGCCTCAGTACCAGCAGTCATCAAGCACAGACACACAGTTCACAAGCAAAACAGACATCTGATCTCTGTTCAATTAATTAAAAATAAAAAAACATTGTAAACATTGTAAACTTATACGACTTGATCATTTTTACAGCAGGTGCAATAACATTCCGGAATTTATGACAGGATGTGTCGGGGATGTACAGTCCAGATGTCCGGATGCGCAACAGGTGTCCGGTTTATTGGACAGTTTTATTGCCCATCATTAAGTCATAAAACAATAAAAGGTCATAAATCAGGGCCATAAATATCTTTTTGTCATTTGCAGTATGTCCTTTACTACTAACACAGTACAGTCTCGTGGGCACTCCAGTTTCTGATCGTAGCAATTATATTGTACAGAGATCAAAATTAACGGCAATGACAAGCTAGCTTTCATTTAAAAAGTGGATAATCAGATTAGTTTAATAAATTAGTTTAATATCAGCAGTATGATAGATTTAAGTTATATTTTATCACTTTAAATAACACAGCTTTAAATAACACATTGTCCAGACAGAAAAAAATAAAGCTACACAAAGCTACTTCAGCTACAGTCATAAAAAAAACTATTAAGCAGCACGGAAGACATTACCCTTGTATTAAAGCTCTCAGTTTCCCTCTCTTCCTGACCATTTATTATTTAGGTTAAAATCACAATAAAACATTTTAGAATGGCATTTAAAGAGAAACTGAAATGTACTTTGTCACAAATGCTTTCCAAGAAACGTTCTGGTGTGATTGCTAGGATTTTTTCCTAAAAACAGCTTTTTGGCCATAAAAAATAAGTAATTTTTAAAAACTTTAAACTGTAAACTGTGAAAACATTGTGCTTTTGTAAAATAATCACAACTAATAGAAACATGTGTTGACTGACATGGTACTTGGAACAAAGGTCAAGGTGCTAATTTCCACAAAATTTTGACTTGATAAAATGTAAATCATGAATGCAATTCAAATCAGGAGTGTAGAACAAAGGTTTCTACCCTCTAACACTCTTTGTTTTGACAGAACTTACTAAGCTGACGATCTTTGGTCTGTAAGAGCAGACCTGTCAATGGCTACACAGAACGTAACCTTTATCACCTGGAATGTTAATGGACTTAAACGAAACAGAGATCAGAAACTGCAAAAACTACAAAATGCTGATGTTGTTTTCTTGCAAGAGACACACATTGGAGTAGGAGATGAAAATATTATAGAAAACTATAAAAATGAGTGGAATATTTTCTACACAAAGTACACATCCTCCAGCAAGGGAACAGCCATACTAGTTAGGAAAAGACCAGATTTTGAGCACATAAGTGATGAAACCGATCACTTTGGAGCTTATGTTGTGTTAAAATGCAAACTAGGTGGTCAGCTGTACACTCTGGTCAGTGTTTATAACCATCACACAGACACAAAAACCCTTGAGAAACTTTCAAGATACCTTCAGTCAATGACCATAGGGCTGCTGGTAATAGGTGGAGATTTCAACATGGTTCTTAATAGATTTATTGACAAAAAATTGATACATTTTACAAATAGTACCAATAGTAAATTGCTCTTACTTGTGGAGAAGTTCATGAAATCTCTTCAGCTGGTTGATGTCTGGAGAAGAAAGAACCCTATAAAGCAGGATTACACATACTACATAAAAGACTGTCCTGCGTCTAGGCTGGATTACTTCTTTGTTCCAGAAGAATGTATGTGGTGTGTCAGAAGTTGCGAAATAAGAGATTCTGAGATAAATGAAAACAAAGACCATCAGCCTGTTTCTTTAGAGACAAATGTCCCTGCATTACCTATTCAGACAAATTCCCAGATACAAACAGTCTTCCAATGGCTGAATCTAAAAAAGGATCTTTTGACAGATGAGATGGGTTCATTACTAGATGAAGAAAGGTCACATGCAGTCAGTGAGGTTGACATTGTGTCAGCTGTATATTCTCTTCAGGTGTCAGATACACCGAGACCAGACGGCATCCCAATTTCCTTCTATAAAGACAACATTCATGAACTAATTCCGTACATAAAGATGCTCTATGATAGAATCTACAGAGGTGCATTTAACTGCACTGAGAAACACTTTAATGAAACCGTGAAAAGTCTACATGACAATAATCAACATTTCTTTAATGTTGACTACCTCATCATTGCAACTATTCTAGCAAGAAGTCTAGAAGATGTCATGGAGTCTCTTCCAAAGGGGCGAATACCTAAGGATTCAGCAGCTCTTATGATCATTCCCAAAACACATTACGCTTTAATAAGTTTAAGTCATGTTAAGGATGAATTGGAACAGCAAAAACGTTCCAACCCAACTCTGAGCCAGGATCTTATCATTATAGAAAACCTAATCTGTAATGCAAAACAAGATTTTTCAGTTGAGAAATACAAAGTTCTTCATCAGGCTTGCCCTTTGACCCCAGGACTCATAACTCTGGCTCTGAAAAGCTACAGCTCAATGCTATTTAGACATTTGGAAAACTTAGGGGTTTTTATTTTCAAACAAAGTGTGATCGTTTGCTTTCAACCCGAGGATCTAGATAAAGTTAAAGCTACTGTTGAGGAAAGTACCAATGAATTATATGAAATGGAGATATTATCCAGAGGAAACGGTGAACTTCTACAATTAAACTTTCTAGAAAATGACTGTAAGGATGAGGATTGTGATGAATGCTACTTGGAGACATCTCTGATTAATGAAGACCAACCTGCGGAAAATTGTTATCAAGCAGATAAAAGGGATTATGCGACTGAAAATAAGTCTAAAATATATGAAGAGGATGAATCGGTGGATGTTGACGTAAGGTGAGGAATTAAAAAAAACAACACAGAGAAACCTTATAAGTAGCGTAGCGTTATGAGACTGTGAAGGAGTGTAGATACATAGCTGATTCTACTATAGTGTACATATTTTTGGACATCATAATTAGTGAAACTGTACATTGTGATATTCATTCTTGCTTAAATTGTTTTTGTTTTTGTTTTTTAGATCAGCAATTTCTGGAGTACCAGAAGAAGAGATGAAGAAGAACACACCTCCACTGCTTCCAGTACCATCACACTCTAGAACTTCCTCTTATGGTGATACAATTTATCTTGTTAAAATTAAGGAAAACAACAATAATAACAACAAATATATACAGTATATTAACAAAATATATTCTTTCCCCTCAAGGATCTTCCATTGACCCTACAATGGCTGGACAGGGTATACAAATATAAAGGATTTTATAATAGTACAATCTGTGATTTAGGACAAATAACGAGTTGAATTCTCTAATAGGTATTAAAAGAAAACAAGATCTTGAATCATCTCACTCAAAAAAAAAGACACGACTGACAACAGGCAAGTAAAATTAGAATTTGTGCACATTTAATCTGCGTTAGTAATCAGTCATTTAGTTGCTTATAAAAGGTGTGCAGAAATTAAACACATACTAACTTAAAAGAGTCATATAATATCCATCCTTATATTTTTTCATAATAATGACTTAGTATGTCATAATAATAAGACACTTTCTCATAATTATGAGTTAAGATATTATAATATTCACGGGGAAAAAAATATTTATAACGAGAAACTTTCTCATAATAATGACTTTTCATCTAATAATAATTAGGGATGTTCCGATCAGGTTTTTTTGCCCTCAAGTCCGAGTCATTTGATTTTGAGTATCTGCCGATATCTGAGGTAACTTGAACTATCAAGAATAAATAACATAATTTTTCTTCACCTTTAGACTTTAGTGCAGCAGTAAATATAAAAAAAAGTTTAATTTGTGCTATCTTGGCTGTAATGTCCTGCGCCTTCGCGCTGTCACGGGGCATTTTTTTCTCTCCTCTTCAAAGTCTCAAGTTTGTTTTCCACCTCTTGCAATCCCAAGTTTACATATCTCACAGTTTGCTATGGCAATGTTGTTAAGGCTGCTGGATAATAACCACGCGATATGTTTTGCGCATCTTATCAGTAAATCCATTTCTCTAATCAGCGGTAAATTCCATCAGGGGCTTGCTTGAATACGTTCAAGAACAAGAATGCGGTAATTCCACTGGGGCTGTTTCATATGAGACCGCTTCAGCTTTGGCTCCACGATCGAGTCCTGAGGTGGGCGTGGAAGAGTGGCTCGCTGCGGGTTTAAATAGCTCCAGCTAGTCGCTTAGCCTTCCTCCCGTGGTCAGACCTTAAGTTTTTTCAAGCAGGAGTGCCTCTAGAACAGGTCTTAAGGCATGCTGTGTATTCACAGATGCCTCCACCACAGGATGGGGCACCACGTACAATGGGCATGCAGTCTCCGGGGTTTGAACGGAACCTCATCTGCATTGGCACATCAATTGCCTCGAGTTGCTAGCAGTTCGTCTAGCTCTGGGTCAACTCAAAGAGCACCTTTAGGGCTGTCACGTTCTGGTCCGCACGGACAACACATCGACCGTTGCTTACATCAACAATCAAGGTGGTCTACGCTCCCGTCGTATGTTGCAGCTCGCCCGCCACCTCCTTCTATGGAGTCAGAAGCATCTGAGGTCGCTTTGCACTGTTTATATTCCGGGTGTTTACAACCAGAAAGCCGACGAGCTGTCTCAAGCCCAAGTGCTACCTGGAGAGGGGAGACTCCTTCCCCTGACCATCCAGCTGATTTTGGAGAAGTTCGGCACGGCACAGGTAGACCTGTTGGCCTCCCCAAAGACCTCCCATTGCCAGTTGTTCTATGCTCTGACCAAGGGAACCTTAGGCAGAGATGTCCTGGCTCACAGCTAGCCTCAGGGATTGTGCAAATTTGCATCCCCCCAGTGAGCCTTCTAACACAGTTCCTGTTCAAGGTCAGGGAAGACGAGGAGCAGGTCCTGCTGGTAGCTCCTTATTGGCCCACCAGGACTTGGTTCCCCGAACTCCTCGTGACAGCCCCTCCTTGGCCGA
This sequence comes from Enteromius viviparus, assembly GCA_032353835.1. Classification (NCBI taxonomy): domain Eukaryota; kingdom Metazoa; phylum Chordata; class Actinopteri; order Cypriniformes; family Cyprinidae; genus Enteromius; species Enteromius viviparus. Next base: position 15,502,973 of record JAUCNO010000353.1, read on the forward strand.
TTCCTTTGAGGAAGGATCTACTGACTCAGAGACGGGGCACCCTATGACACCTGCGCCCAGACTTGGACGGGACGCGGAGGTTCTAAGTGGCCTAGCTCAAGGGGAAGTTGACACTATTTCTTCTGCGAGAGCGCCTTCCACAAGAGCTGCCTACACGTTGAAATGGAACCTGTTCGTCGAATGGTGTTCTTCTCGATGAGAAGACCCCCGAACATGCCCAATTGGATCTGTGATTCTTTTTCTGCAGCAAGGGTTGGAGCGAAGGCTGTCTCCCTCCACTCTTAAAGTCTATGTGGCTGCTATCGCTGAAAACCATGACTTTGTCAATGACAGGTCTCTGGGTAAGCATGATCTGATCATCAGGTTCCTTAGGGGGGCCAGGAGGTTAAATCCTCCTCGGCTCTGTACTATACCCTCTTGGGATCTCTCTCTTGTGCTGAGAGCATTCAGAGAGCATCCCTTTGAGTCTTTGCCAGCAGTCGAGTTGAGGTTTTTATCAATAAAAATGCGCCTCCTGCTTGCATTGGCCTCCATCAAGAGGGTAGGGGACCTGCAGGCATATTCGTTCAACGATTCGTGCCTCGAGTTTGGGCCCGAGGTTTCCCAGTTAACACTGAGGCCACGGCCCAGCTACGTGCCCAAGGTTCCTACCACTCCCTTCAGAGAGTAGGTGGTGAACCTCCAAGCGCTGCCCTTGAAGGGAGGCAGACCCAACCTTACTGTTGCAGTGTCCTGTCAGGGCATTACGGTGTTATGTAGATTGGACACAGAGCTTCAGGACCTCAGACCAGCTCTATGTTTGTCATGGAGGTTGGCAGAAGGGGAATGCCGTCTCTAAGCAGAGGATGGAAGTGAACTGAGGACCTCTGTCTGATACTATGTCCTCGGGGATTCCAAAGACCCTGAACACTTGTTTTAAAAACACCTCAGCAGTCTACCAGGCGGTGGGTAGTTTAGTTAGGGGGATAATGCGGCAGGCCTTGGAAAACCTATCGATAACTGTGAGGATGGTGGTTTAGTTTTGTGAAAGGGGAAGGTCGGTGACAAAATCAATGGCTATATTGGACCACGGATGTTGAGGTATGGGCAGAGGTTGTACAAGGCCTGCAGGTCTCTGTTGGGATGATTTGGAGATGTTACAGGTTCTGCATAGAGTGACAAATTGAATGACGTCATGGGAGAGTGTTGACCACCAAAACCTGGCTTTAGTTAGTTCAAGGTTGGCTGAAATCCTAGGGTGCCCTGCGCCAGAGGTATCATGAATCCGGGGAAGCAACCGAGTTCGTAGATTCTGGAGAACATATTGACGATCCTGCGTGGTGCTGGATCCTTGACTTGTGCTTCCTTGATCTCAGTCATCCTTGATGTCCCACTGGACGGGAGTGAAAATGATGGACAGAGAGAGAATGGGCATGTAGTTCCAGTTCCTCTGTAATGGCTTGCACCCTCCCGGAACCTAGTGGTCGTCCATCTCGCGCTGCCACCGCCACGTCCGTACATGAAACAAGAGGAATACCAAAGTCTTTAGTGAAGGTCTCATCTATGAAATTACCAGCTGCACCAGAATCAATAAAGGCTATGGTATGAATAGACTGCTGGTTTCCGATTAGCCTAACGTCTATTTCAAAAGTGTCCTGAACGGATGTGAGACTCACCTGAGGCGAATCAGGATGGTGGGGCCTGGTTGGGCAGTTGACTCTAATGTGGCCCGTCTGTCCACAATAGAGACAGAAATTGTTGCGCTTGCGTCGCTCATTTTCCTCCTGTGTGATGCAAATCGCTCCAATTTGCATCTGTTCAGGCTCTGGGAACTCAGGTGGCTGAAATGGGTTTCCGAGGGAAGCGTGGTCGACAGCGTGTGTGCAACAGGTTATCGGTCTTTATAGCCAGCTACATATATCGCTCCAGAGTGAGGCCTTCATCCCTGCAGGCCAGTTCTGACTGGAGTTCACAGCTAAGGGCTTGTCGATAGAGAACCTTTAGCAGAGCAGTGTCCCATCCTGTCTGAGTGGCCAAATTATGAAACACCAGAGTGAAGTCAGCCGCCGTCGATCTACCTTGTCTCAGGGTGGTCAGTTCCTCTCCAGGATCCCTTCCTCCAGCCGAGTGCTTAAATACCTCACGGAATTGCCTTAAGAAATAATTATAAGAGGAAAAGGAAATTTGGCGGCCTTCCCACATAGCCGTGCCCCTATCCAGTGCTTTGCCAGTCAATAGAGAACAAACAAATGAAACCTTGCTATCATCTGATGTGTAGTATTGCGGCTGTTGATTGATGAAAAAGGAGCACTGAAGGAGAAAGCCCTTACATTTTCCGGGAGTTCCATCGTATTTCTCGGGCAGAGAGAGATGAGTGCTGGGAGCTGGTGCCAGAGGGGGCGGAGCCGCTGGAGTGGACACGGAGGTGGGAGGAGCAGCGGGGGCCTGAGAGGTGGTGGCCATGGTAAGTGCCTGTACCGAACATACCAGTTCCTCCTTGAGAGTAGTCAGCTTTTCTAGTTGCTGTTGATGAGTTGCAACCACTGAGACCTGTCTGGAAAGCTCATGGGCAAGCTGGTAAACCGCCACTGGATCCTGAGAAGGTGAAGTCTTCTGTGACGAGTAAGAGGCATTCGGATCCATGAGAAGGAGTTTATTTGGGATGGTCATACAGAAGCAAGTCAAACGAGGCAAGTAGTACAATACAGGGCAGACAAAGGCAGGTCTATAAACAGTCCAGGTTCTGGGCAGGCAGCGATAATCAACAGTGAAAAAACAATCTGAGCTCGGGGCAGGCAGCGAGAATCAAAGGTGAGTAAACAGTCCAAGGTCACAACACGAAATTCAATACAGAAATAAACGCTCGGAATTGCAGGCTTGGGCAGTGCAAGACTTTGCGTCCATCTAGCGTGAACACTCAGCTTAAATAGGCCTAACATTAAAACTCAGGCGAAGGTTCCCGCTGGTGACGAACGGAAGGAGCCACAAGGCCCAGCTTTTGACTATTATGATAAAATAACTCATTATTATGAGATGAAAAGTTGTTATTATGAGAAACTAAGTCATTATTATGAGAAAGTTTCTCATTATTACGAGATAAGTCATTATTATGAAAAAAATAAGTCATTATTATTAGAAAGTTTCTCGTTTATAAATAACCCCGTTAATAATCTCGTTTATAAAAGTTTCTCATTATTATGACTTACAGACGGGCTTCCATATAGTTAAATCATAAAAATAAATAAGTAAATAAAATACCCAGGCTAACAATAACGTGCAGTTTAGTGCATCTGATTCATCCATTCTGCTTGTTTTTGTATTTTGGTTCGCCCGTATCTGAAGAAAACCTAAAGGAACACAGACCATGCAAATACTATGCTTATAATAATCTCTGCGCTATAAAAGAATGAAACTTCTGCCCCTTATGTTGTTTACATTTTTGTTACAAATCCATCTATGTTTAACTCTCTTCTTTGTTGTACACAGATATTATCATGGAAAAAGCAAGGGTGATTCTGAAAAGTGTCACTAAAGGCTCAGTCCAAATTGATAAAGAAAGCAGGAAGAAGGCAATTATAGGGATTTTTGGAAAATCAGGAGAAGGAAAGAGCTCTCTTTTAAGTGCAATCTTAGGGAAGCAGGAGCTCTTACCGTCTGGTTGTTTTGGTGCCTGTACAGCAGTTATAACTCAGGTGGAAGCCAATCTGACTGACTCCAACTACACAGCAGAGATTGAATTCTTCTCTAAAGAGGTTTCCTCATTTATCCTACCGTACCATTAATGAGAGTTCTTCATAAATATGTAAATAAATCAGACTGGATAGAACAAAACTGAGAACTTATTTTTCTCTATACTGTGTGCTGTGTACCTCTGCAGGAGTGGGAGAAAGAGCTCGAAGAATTTTTCAGAGATATAAAAGATGAAAATGAGGACAGAAATGAAGATCTGATTGAAATTGCAGTAGAAAAGATCACTGCACTGTATGGAGATGATGCAGACCAGAAAACATTAGAAGAACTCAAGAATGATGCAAAATTTGCAGAGATTGAAACCTTTTTGTCTCACAAGAAAGAAATAATAAGAAACAGTAATGTATGTTTTAGAAAACTATTAAAATGTAACATTATAAACGTAAAATGCATGTTAATTATCTTTTTAGCAAAGTAAAACAAAGCAGTTTAATATCTCAACAGCTCTCTGAATTTACCAACGAGGTTGCAAGTTACATACAACACAGTGAGTCTAGTTCTGGTGGCTGGTACTGGCCGCTTGTGAAGAGTGTGACGATCAAGATCCCAGGCTGTCGTGAACTACTAGAGCACATTGTGCTTCTTGATCTTCCAGGGACTGGAGACTGCAACAAGATAAGAGATGACCTCTGGAAATCTGTAAATATACTTCTAAATTTAAGAGCTCCCTCTTACACTGTAGAACCACACAATGAATTAATCTATTGTGCCCCTAAAAATCTTAAGCATATGTCCTAAACCTATCATTTAAAATTCTGTAGAAACTGAGAGAGTGCTCTTCCGTGTGGATCGTAAGTGCCATCAATCGTGCAATCACTGACAGAGACCCCTGGGGGATATTAAAGCACTGCATTGAAGAACTAGGACCAGGTGGAAAATGCAAAAGCATCAACTTCATTTGTACAAAGACTGATGAGATCAACCCAGGATCATATATTAGGTATTTTGTGAAATACAGATGAACATGAAGGGCTGGGAGTCTAATTAACCTGCATGTATGCAAAACCTCACAATTTTTTAATAATTATATATGTTTATTTATTTTTAGATCTGCACGGCTTTCAAAAGAACAAATCCCAGATGACAAGGTTTGTAAAAAATAGAAGCACTTTAGTAGTGTTTCTGTGTTTTCATTGACCAGTATTTAATTTAGCTGTCAGTTTCCCCAGTGAGTTAACTTATGTTAGTCAGAGCTCATATAACTTACTGAGAGAAAAATGACTCTGTATAGAATGTAATCAACCCTATTGTAAAATTGTCTATCCTATTGCGTATCGTAAAATGATTAAGATTTGACAATAGACCTATATGCATAATTACATTTCTTTTTTCTTTTTTTTACATCATTCTTTAGGATCAGAAAAAAACATGTATACTTCATAGAAATGAACACGCCAAGACAAAGGTCAAAGAAAAGTTTGAAAATTCTGAAATCAAGGTATTCATTCTTGCCTTACAGTCTTTGTTACAATTAATTACAAAACTCTATTGTTAAGTTTTTTTTTGTTCCTATTTAGAAAATTTTCACCACAGACAATCAGTTTCAAGTTTTTACTGTAAGTTCCAATGCTTTCTTTGACCACAATTTAAATCTGGAATCAAGTGAATCAGGTAAACTATCATCTGTCTAAATCTATAGAACGTTAATTTTTTCCAATTTATTTAGGATGACAAAAATAAATAAATATTGTTTCTTTTTAAGTGCAAAGATATATTATAAAGTGACCAAATATGTTAAAATCCCATCCTTGTGTTTATTTACAGAAATCCCAAAGCTGCAGGATGATCTGATGACTCTTAACATGAGCATTAACGAAGAACTGACCAGAGATTATGTTAATAAAGCAAAGGGAGTTTTGTCCTTGATCCAAAGTGGCCTGTATGATCAAAACAAGAAAATGGTACAGAGTCAGAATTAGAAATACTAGAATTAATGCATCTTCAGAATTATGCCACTGTTTATTCTTCTTCTTTAATTCACTGCTGTAGTATCTATGTGTTTTAGATTGAAACGAAACTTAACATCATCAGAGAATTTGAGAAGAACCTAAAGGAGTCACTTACTGTACTGGACAAATATTTTGACAGCATTTATAGTGATCTGGAGCAGCATCTCTCAGATGGAGTGGAAGAATCAGTGCAATCATGTGTTGCTTCCACAAATAAATTAATAGCACCGGTGAGTCTGATTCTTATGTTTTTCCTAATTACCATTTACTTCTCCTTTTAACACTATGTTCTCTTACATAGAATAAAGATGCAAGGGGATTTCATAAAATCCTTGGAGCGTTTTGCAGGAACTACGGATTCTACTGGTCAAAACAATGGGATGAAATTCTAGACCTGAACAAGACATTGGCACAACATTTGCACAAACACATCTCTAATGATTTCTCTCAGATTTTTCCGTAAGTTCTTTTTTATCAGTTGTTTCTAGTCTCTAGGTTTTTTTTTTAGAAAAAAATGCAATAAACTATTTATGATGCTTTTTGATTTTTATGATGATAAAGTTAATGATCAAGTTACGTTTTTACTGAAGTATGTTTAATTTACATTCTTTTTAATGATATTTTTGCCCTTTATTTATTTATTATTAGAAAACTGGATCAGAACTTGTAAGCAAGGACCAGCTGTAGACTGTAGAGCAGTAAACCAGCATATTTGGTAAAATGTTTTTAATATCAACTGTAAATGTTTTTCTTTTGGCTGCAGTGTGAGTGGTAAAACAGGAAAGTCAGTGCAGGAACAGATTGATAAGTTCAGTATCATCCAGAGGGACTCTGCTTGTCCCAGCTCTGAAATACTGCATTACATTCAGGATTTCATTAAAATTGAGGTGAGTTTAGTTTCCACTTGTGGTACAATGTGTTGCATTCTAGCGCTGATGCTCTATGTCTGTCTTCTGTTGAAGTCTGTGAATTATAATATCCTTGTAATTGAGAATACAGTTTCATTAACACGTAATCACTGAAATACATTAAACAAACTTTTAATGCAGTACTGTAATAAGTAGCAACTTGACTTGTCAAGATTTTTCTGTCTGTTTTTTTTTTTTTAAAGGAAACTAAACTAAAGGCAGTGCTCAAAAGAGACATTGTTGACATGAAGACAGCCATCCACTCATCAATACAAATAACCATTGTAAATGAAATGGCTTCTTGTTATCAGGGTAAGCTAGCATTATACATTGCAATTAATCACAACTATTTTACAGTCAACTACTGTTTCACACATCAAAAAATTATGTTTGATGTTTATCTTTGAGAAAGAAAATGAATTTAATACTGAGCATTGTTTATTTTAGAAGCTGCAGCTGTGAAGGGACCAGGATCTATGAAGAGAAAGCAAGACATGTTACGAACCAAAGTCGATGATATAAAAGTAGACATGTTTAACAAAGCAAAAAAGGAAATGCTAAAAAAGTTCACTAAATTAAAGGTAGTGATCTCATCAACCCAGGCTCATTGGAAATACGTGCCTCTACATACATTTCTGCAATCCCGTAATTATTACTGCACGTTTCGCCACAGTTTAATGTGTAATGTCCAGAGAGTGGTGCTGAAATGCTTAATCATGTTGGACATATTCCTTAACCTTCCTAATTGTGTTAACAAATGCAAAAGTAATGTAAAAATTGATTTTTGATGCGGCCATGCTATTTTAACTTCCTTACACCAGTTTGAGCAGTTTTATTGAACCGTTTTATGCAGGATTTGAAAGAGTTTTTCATCACGTGTAATGCTGTATCATATGAGCATTCAAGTAAACTGATTGAGATAGAAAACTGTAACATATGAAGTGACAACAATGTGCTGAAGTATAAGTTTTCAAATCATACAGGATATTAAAACTGTTTTGAAGTTATTTGCATTTTCTGCATTAAAAAGCTTTGCAGGAATGTTTGAAGAGGCATATATTTCCAGTGAGTCTTTGTTGGACCTTATGTTAATTGAGACAATCATGTATTCAGCTGAACAATGACTGAAGTCAAATTAAATCTTCTGTTTGTATTTAAAGCTATTTGTACTGAATACTCTTGAAACTGAACTACAGGAAGTAATAGAACGCTCACAATCACAAACCAGCAAAAAGACACAGATGGGTAGGAATGTCACTCTACATCACCACACAACAAGATTTTAAACATACTGTATAACATAGCTTGCTTACTTAAGTCATCTTATTTTTTCTAGATGTCTCTGCACAAATTGAAGCACTGGAGGGACTTCTGGAGCAACTGTCTGACTAATGTTCATGAAGCAAGAGAAAAACAGAACAACTCACACAAGAGACATAATAATAGCACAACATGTAACAGTCAGTTTGTTTTTCTTTAGTTCTACAACAAATATCTTTTTACACAAATGTATTTGTGCTGATATATGCCCTTTTTTTCTTCAGTTTGTTTGGTGGAAAGATGCATATTATATTCAGTTGATCATTTTCATACAATTTCTGAATGTTGGGTTTTGATTTTATTTGCATGATGCACAAACTTTGTCAGTAAAAGGCTTTTATTCTGGTTTATAGCAAGACAAATCACATGTAGATGTCTATGTAAAGATTTATGCATAGACTGAAATGTAACTGCAAAGATCTTTCTGAAACAAATTCAGTAATGACAGTCAAGTAAGTGTAACATTCTTAGTTTGTGTAGCGGTTATTTTCACTACAATGTAGGGGTAGAAGTTCGGGGTGATTTCGTATCTCGGATAACTAGGAAATTATAAGATCTAAGTCTTAAACCCTCTAGTACTTTTACTTCCTATACTTAATATGTCAAGTATGGTTTTACCTGCCTTGTGTAATACACTGCTGTTTTCTGTGATCACGACTAAAAAGGATTGAAGCTCTGGCG
>JAUCNO010000353.1:15518599-15530991 GCA_032353835.1 Enteromius viviparus
AAGGGCAACATGAGTCGAAAAGGGCATATGGGCAGTTGCCAGGGCAACCTGAGCAACCCCCCTGTGCACGTCCCTGGTTTCATGTGACTTTGTGCAAACACACAGAAACACAGTGTATTTCCTTATTAACCCTTGCTCCCTATAGTGACTACTGCAGATAATGTTCATAATGTAAATAAAATTATGTCATAGTAACATAACTAAACTTTAAACTCTTATTTAGAAAATAAGCTTTATTATTATTATTATTATTATTATTATTATGTTTATAATAAATAAAATAAAACAACAAAATACATACTATACATATGTTTACTATACATATGTTATAGAGAACAAATAAACTGTGCTAAGGAGACCATTTTACTTTTCCATTTCTTGTCTTTCACTTTCTGAGAAGTCCACGCCCTAAGGTCACTAACGTCAGTTGTTTACTTTGCTCAACGTGAGTGTTGAATCGACGGCAGTATCCTGTCCTACACACATTATCCTAGGAGATAAAAGGTAACTTTTCCAACCTTAATTTGTCAAAAATATATTCTGTCTTGTAACTTTGTTCAAAACAATCTACAGACATACACAGGTCTACAAATATACCCAACAATCATTCAAGATTAACATTTTAGCTTTAGCTTTTATCCCTCTGCACTATACTTTATCCTCAGGACATTCAAAGGGCTCAAAGCCTGTACTAAAAAGTACTATACCTTTACCCAACTGGTATTCAGTTAATCAAATTTTTCTTCACACTATAATGTATGTTCAAGATTCTCAAATGTTTGATTTGTGAAACAATGGAAAACATGGAAAGTCTTCATAAAATCAGATAATTCATAGAAGCAGATGCAAAATGTCTATTTATATCTTATCTGGAACATAGTTGATATATTTCAAAGGCACTTGGTTTTCATAAGGTAACATTATTATTGTTAATATGCATGCATCATGCTGTGCATGTTTTTTATGAAAGACTAGCACATGGATGTGGTTGAAACAGACACATAATAACCTTAACAAGTGTAATAATAATAATAATAATAATATTTAAGCAAATAAAGATATCAAAATAGGGGAAAATTGCATAGAATAAAACTGGAGGCATTGGTTCGATTCATGATAAAATATATCTTGAATATAATTTGAATGACTAGATAAAAATTTCTTCCAAATATAAAATTGATCTATTGCTGTCAATTTCTTTCAGAATGCAAAACTAAATAAATATTTAAATAAATAATAATAATAAAAAATATAATTTTAAATACATCACTCTTTGTTTTGACAGGGAATTTCACTAAATTTAGGATTTATAATCTGAAAATTTTAAAACTACAACATGCTGATGTTGTTTTCTAACAATAGATATATGGTAGTAGAAGATTATATTGCGTTTCTATCAATAGATCATCTCAAATATTCATACTGCACCTTTGAGGATCTAAGCACTAGAAGCAAAATGAGCAAGTAAAGCAGAAATTAAGTAAAAAATTAGTAAACTGCATTAGTGTGAACAAAACAACATTGGTCAACATTCCAATTTATTATAAATCAGATTATATTTATTTATTTATTCTTTTTTTCAGTCAGAGCTAAATGCTTGTTTTGTCCTTTTCTCTTGCTCTGTCTTTTCCCTCGTGGCAGACCATGTATGCAGTTGTGACCTTGCAAGACTCAGATGAGTTAATGGTGGTACCATCAAACTGGTTGAGCCTAGACAAGAAACACTGTTACTGGCCTCCATTCAAATCAACAGAGAAGTGCAATGAAGCTGTTAAGAGCAGAATGCCACCTGAAACAGGAGGGAACACATGGGAGAAACTACGCATTACCTTCCTTGGACAATATGGTAATTGTCACTACTTCAGATTAACTGTATAATTTGGGATTTTATACTGCCTAATAATAATAATAATACAATATTTTTCTTATTGCAGGCACTTTCGAGAAGGCAATAGAGGGGCAAAAAGAAATCAAAGAACACAAAAACTGGTAAGAGACTTGCATTTTATTTAAAAACAATCTTCAAAAGATTTGACCTTTGAAAGAGCAAATTAATTTGTTTGTGATGTTTTAAGTATTGTTTATTTTCAATTAAAGGTCAGTTCCTTTCAACAATATATTATCTGGAATAAAAAAACAAGATAATCTGCTACAAGCTCTTTCTCCAGCAACACCTGCATCTACATCCAGAATGTCAGCTGATGGTGAGTCAGAGTCTTTTGACCTGAATAATATGAGATGTTTATTTTCTCTTTTTAATAATTATATTACTTATTTTACACAACAGACAAGGTTGAAATCATCCAAATGCTGAGGGACATCAAGAGCAAGGTTCAGGAAAACTCTACCATGTTAAAAAAAATACTCAAAAACAATACAGTTTCTGAAGCCCCCAGCAGTACATGCCCACCTTTAAAAAACCTCAAAGCAAAGCTAAACCTACCCCTTAGGACCTTTGAAGATATCTCCAGGACTGAAACTGAGCTCAAGAATGCAGCAACACGTAAAAAATATGTGAGTCAACAAAGCATTTATACAATATTTAAAAGGGATACTGTACACTTGGTTGCTTATAATCACAAAATATATTTAAAATAATAACTAAATTAAAGTTAACAGTACTGGAAAGTCCCTCTGGTTCCATAATGATTTTTACAAAAAATTATTTTATTATCTTTCTTAAAAAAGCTTAAAAGTTCTACAAAGACAAATAGTCTAAACAGACTATTCTACTTGTACAGTTTAATGGTATTATATATTTATTATATATTACTAACATTAACATATTTGATTTAATCAAAGTGATGATTAACTAATTAGAAGCTTTAAAAAATGTCTTCACAGATAAAAAAATTGTCAGGGCTTGGAGGTTTTACTTCCAAGGACGTGGTTAAGAAAATTATGCAGGAGGTCCTAACAGATGATCTGGCTATGCAGTTCAACTGGCAGGGAAGAGGAGATAAACAGGCCTTCGCTCAGCTCATGTTAACAGATGTGATCAGAGGTAAACACACTGCTGCATGAAGACTTCTTACTATCCAAGAATGTTAGTGTTTTGTCAGTAGTTGTCTTAAGATAAAATCAAAACAAAGGCATAGAAATAAAATATATTTAAAGAATCTGAATCAAATTTGACCTTACGAACATACAAACTCTTTACAGCTGTAAGTATGAGGCATTATACAACAAATGCTTTAGAATTTCCAAATCATTTATCATCAAGTTTCTTCTTTCAGATGCTGCATTAAACCGAAATGTAAACAGGGGTGAATGTGAAAATGAAATAAAAAAATATTTGAGTTACGCAGCTGGTCGGAAGAAACCAAAAGAAGGTAAGTGATAAAGATGTAATGTGAATGTGTACATTGAACTGTATTTAAAGGGTTACAATTAACATTTTGTCATTAACCACTTACCCGCATGTCATTCCAAACCCATAAAAGCTTTTAGATTTCAGAATCTAAAGAAGCACAATATGGCCTCCCTTTGTCGCATGCTCCCATTATGTAAACATCAGGATTTGTGATGTCACTAATAAATAAGTAGCTTGTTGTAGTCCCAACCAGCCGTTTTTGTAGGCATTAAACTGCCATAATTTTAAAAGACTATCCCCCATTTTCACAGACAAGGCTTAGTCCCAGACTAAATTGCATGTTTGAGCTGTTTCAGATGAAAAAATCTTGCTCTGACATACCTTAAAACATGTCAGGTTCATTGTTCTGTGTTAAGATGCACACTTTTAATATTTTCTTAAAAGACATTTTTGTACAAATTGCTTAAATATCTTATTTTAACTAATGCCTTGTCCTGGCTCAAGCTAAGCCCTGTTTGTGAAACCAAGCCAATATCTTAATTTGCACTGAACTTTCTGCACTATAACTACAGATATTGTTCATGCCCAAACAGCAACATTGCACACTAACTAAAGTAAAAAAAAAAGTGAAATCACAAACAACCATTCATTTAAATGCCCAACTCTGTAGAAACCACCTTGTTTAATCATCATTGTATAGAATGTTTAGCATAATTACCTCCTTTCCTTGCAGGTCCAGTGCATGAGACTCCAAATTTGATTTCTACCTCAATGCTGCAGCCAGAGGAACGTTGGAACATTTTTGATTAATGAGTTTTTGATAGAGATTCACTGATACTGCTTTTTTTAGGATGATACCAATACTTTTATTTTCTTTTTTGGTACTTGCAAACACAGAATGCATTTGTATTTTTTATAAATACCTGATATGTATAATGTTAGTTAAATTTGTTAATTTAGCAAAGTCTATTTCATTCAGTTATTTTCAAACTCAATTGTGCCCATTAAAATGTATTCTACAAGCTTTTGTTTATTTGCCCTTTTCAATTGATGATCTTTAATTTAAGATCACATAAGAGCTGCTTTATTACTGTGGCTCAGTAAGTACTATAACAGCAAGGCTTTTTCCTGTAATAATGTAAGGAATCATTCCTTATCTTACAGCCCTACATCAATGTTGCAACAGTGATAAAAATATTTTGTGATGGTTTCATTAACAAAATTAAAGATGATTTCTCCTCTTTAGTCGTGCCTTTGTATTTTTACCTGACGAATCTTACTACACAAGTAAATTTACTATATTTATGTTTATCCCATCATGCTTTTGCTGGCTCTTGTTAATTTCAGTGATTTTGGATGTCATATTGATATCTCTGGTAATTTTGTTATATAACACCCATTGTATAACTGTACGCATTGCTTATCTGTAATTCATAATTCATAATGAACTGCCATCTGGTCCTCTCCGATGGTCATCCCAGCCAGCTCCTACCTCTGGAGCGTCTGGATGCCGCTCCTTTGAGGGGGGGCTATGTCACAGCCAGCTGGATGTGTCAGTCCAGCTCTGGATGGCACTCTTGCTGCCGTCCCCGGATTATTCTATTGTCTATGTCTCCTATGTTCCCTTTGCCGTTGTTCACCCAGCCTGTACTGACTCTGGTTTATGAATAAAAGCTTGCACATGAATCTGTACGTCTACTCACCTCTGTATCATGACAGAATATTTGCAATAATATGTCAGTTTACTATGTCAGTATTCCATAATTTATATAACTGCTAATTAGTTCTGTTATCTGAATCTCAGAAATCATAGGGCTGTAGGCAGTTTTCCTGTTGTCAGGAAATGAGTTTACATTTTTAAAATGGAATACAACTACCAACTGAAATAGTAGGGTGCCATGCATTAACCTACACACATCCCAACCTGTTGCACATGTGCTACAATCTAATCAAAACTTTTTCTTCCTACCACGTGCTAGCCTTGCATATACAAACCGTGGATTCCAAGACAAGGCTCAAAGGAATAGTTCATCCAAAAAATGAAAATTCTGTCATCATTTAATCACCCTCAAGTAGTTCCTAATCTGTATGAATTTCTTTGTTCTGCCGAACACAAAGGAAGATATTTTGAATAAAGCTTGTAACCTATTTTGGGTCACCAATGACTTTCATAGTAGGAAAACAAAAAATACTATGGAAGTCAATGGCAATCGGCATCAAATTTCTGACATCAGTTTGATTTGGATATATGAGCTAACTTCATATTTTCACTCAATTACTGTCCCACTGGAGGAAACTTTTGTCCAAAATAACTGTATGTTTAATCAAACCAAAAAAAATAAATAATAATTTTGCTCAAGACTTAATCAGGCTGACTGTAATTTTCATTGCAATTCACTAGTTTACACTTCCTCATTAATATTCAAAGAGTGTTTGGCTTGCTGTCTGAGGAGAGGGCCGGGAGCCCGGCGAGCCCAGGAGTCCGGCCCAATCCCCAAAAGCCCCCCAGTAGTAAGGTGAGATAGTAATCTAAGACTTATGGTGCTTAATGAAAGGGATTGAGGCAAACGACTACATTGTAAGAAAAAAATATTAGAAAGATAAACTGGGAATTATCGCGGTTATAATTTAAATGCAGAGATGGACTCTGTTAAGTGGTGATGGAAATCACTAGAAATTAGGTGATCCCAACCAAGTAAGCCAGAGGCGACGGCGGCAAGGAAGCAAAACTCTAACAAGAGGAATGGAGAAAAAAAAAAACCTTGGGAGAACATGGGCTTAGTTGGAGCCAGTTCTCCTCTGGCTCGGACGTCCGGCACCTAATCTCCAGATGATTAATCGCAAGTTAGATAGAGTAAAGAATTTATGATAAACGATAAAGTTAGACCAGGTGATCTGATCTCCGATAAAGATTGTTCTTGAGCCGAAATGCTTAGATCTGAAATAAAGATGGACAAATGTTAACATAGGTAATCTAGAACTAGAGGTGGAGAAAAGCCCTTTTTAGTTATTAAAGCAAAGCTTTAAATCTCTTCAAATGCAACTTATTTAATTCCAAACGGGTTACAGAAAGGCAGGTAGGCAGAATGGTAGACACACAAGGACGTATTCACAATTTATAATCCGACAAACTAAACAGAACTGAGGAGAACTTATAAAGGGAAAGCAATTAACACAAACAAGGAAGGCACACCTAAACGCTATAATAATTATCTCAAACTAGGTCAGACAGAGACAGAGGACATGGGGAATAGAAAACATACTGTATACGGAGACGGTGCAGGGGCATTACAGATGCAAAGAACGAGATGCTGGATAGCATGGGAAGTTAGTTCTATTTAAAGAAGAATCTCTTTGCTCTGACAGGATAATCTGATAATATGAACGGGTGTCATCTGCAGTTAATGATTCATACATGCTCCTCCCAAATATTTTTAACATCATTTAAAAACAGAGGGCGTTGGCGAAACAGAAACCAGTCTGTTATGACTGTCATGCATGCAAACTAGTGATGTGTCGTTTGCAAACGAGCCAGCTCTAAAAGACGATTCTTTGTAGCCAACAAGAAGAGCCGACTCCCGTTGGGGAGAGCCGAATCTTCTGCCGTAAGGGGGGCAGGGCTTCATTTGGGAACACCGTACAAGCTAATCACATAAATGACCCATTAGAATCGTACCTTTTTTATTTATTGCAATAACAGACTAATTATAGAACACATAAACAGAACAAGATGACGGATGTAAACAACAACAAAAAAAGTATTCTCCAATAACACTTATTAAGTAAAAAATAATGTAAACAAAGTTTTATTAAAATGTTAAATAAGAGTAACTGTGTATTTTGTAATGAACAATAAGAATTAAAAAACTGCTTATCAATACACAAAACATTAACAATTGATAAATTGGGCTAAAATAGAAGGCTCTGAGTGATGCTAAATAAAGAGCCATTTGGGTCGCTGTAAGAGCCGGCTCTTTAATGGAGCCGAGCCAAAAGAGCCGAATCTTTGAAAAGAGCCGAAATGCCTATCACTAATGCAAACTCAGCCTAAGGGCAAATACAAAGCTTTAAAAGTGCAAGAGAAATGCAAACTTAATTTTTTGTTCTATGCAAGTCAACAACAAAACTATGCTGCTGATGTTCAGAATGTTTTCCAAGGCTGATATAGCTTTGGTGAATTACCCATCCTTAAAAAATGTACAGATAAAGCTTTATTTTAAAATGTATCATTTTAATACACCAGACTAAAAAGAAACCTGCACATACAGTAGCCTGAAACTATATACAGAATAAAATAGACAAGTGCACATGGTGATGGTAATTCTAATGCCTCTAAAATTAAATAATTAGTTATTAATATAATGATGAATAATAGGAACAATTGAGAAATTGTATTATTTAACAACATAATCATCCATTTAACTCAGACTGGATCATTTCCATTTGGCCCAAAGAGGGAAGTTACAACTTACTTTCACTTTACATGCTTCACTTTAATTTTCCCTGAAACCTATACCTATTCTTTTTCAGTTGACTAAAGCTCCGGATTTTTATCATTAAAAGTGACGTTGACAACATTTGTAACAGTTATTTAATCTTTTAGAAAATAAGTCTAAAAGACTAAGAAGTTTTATTACTATAGAACATAACAAAACAAAATGCAAGCAAATTAATAAACATCTGTAAACATCTAAACTGTGTATTCTAACTTTTATGATTAGTCTATTCTGTATAAATGTAAAATAATTTAAAGTAAAAGTAGAATATTTCTGTTTCACTTTTACTTTAACATTTACTAAGAAGTCCACACCCACAGGTCCATCAGATTTAAGTTCAGAAATCTTGACAGCTACACTAGACGACTGAATGGACTGCAGTCTGCTGTCCTTACAGACATTATCCTGTAAAATATAAGGTAACATTCGCTTTAAATTATGCTGTTATTGTTTTTTTTTTTTTTAACTATCCAAAGACAAACTTGGGTAGGCTTAAAAGATTTTGTATTGTCTAATTGTCAATTTTTTTGAACATGTATTTGATCTGTGACTTGTGGACAATAAAACAATGAGGAACTAATCAGATAAATAAAACAAGCAAAGATTGTTCATGGGAGTCCATTCTTAACTTGGTTTACCTCTGAAGAAACAGCATGCATATATTTAAAATCTTTTAAATTTAAAAGTTTTTCTTGATGTACCTCAAAGACGAGAACTAACACTGAATTAACATGATCATAAGCTGCTAATTGTACGATATTCATAAATATATGTAGTAAATGTAGTATTTATCTTCTATAAAATGCCAGTGTAAAATAAAAGGTGTAATGTACTTGCATGGAGCAGGTTTAGGGGATATAAAATGTATCCATAAAATGGTTAAAAAAAAAATTATATATATATATATATATACACATTTATATTGGGACGAGTCAGCTGCCTCACTTGGCTATTATCACCATTTCATCATCATTTGCCACCCATCACCAGATGGGAGTGGGTGTGTGAGAGAGAAGGGGCGCACAAACGTTCAGGTCTGGTGGCCTCATCACTGCTGCTGTTAAAGATGAGCGTGCCTCTACTCGAGAGACCTTTCTCTCCTCCCCGTGCATGAACGCTGGTGTCCTCGTGGGTGCAGGAAGGATCGCTATGCTGCAAGAGATGCAAGCTGCCAGACCCATAGTCCGAACGTTGACCACCTGTCATGAATTAGCTAGAGGTGTGCGGATTCATATGCAAATGGTTAATTCGTAGTCGGCAGATTAGGATCAAACAATGGCATACAGGGATACAGGGAAAGTTACACCACCTTCTGACATTGACGCTAGTTCTCATTACACTGGACCTGAGATGCTTTGTCTCTACATTAGCTGATAGTTTAAAACAGCATGAAATTCTGTTATTTCAAGATAATGTCATACTTCACATCTAACCTGAGGACTCAGGGCGGGGTCGTTAAGTTACCCCCTGCTGCCCCGCTACTGGCACCTCAGTAGTCCTGATGGTGCCTCCAGCTCAGTTCTTAGATGCCTGGATAGGGCTCGATGACCATCTTGATGGCTCATCTGGACCATCCGGCTCGGCTATGCGATTCAATTCGCCCGGCTCCCTCCCAAGTTCAGCTGCTTTCGCTTCACGACCGTGAACACTGTCAATGCCCCTGTCTTGCGTGCAGAAATTGCTACTCTCCTGGCGAAGAGAGCAATAGAGCCAGTCCCTACAGCCCATACTTCATAGTGCCCAAGAAAGGTGGTGGGTTATGGCCGATCCTGGATCTGCGAGTCTTGAATTGAGCCCTTCACAGGCTCCCATTCAAGATGTTTAGGCGAAAGTGCATTTTCGAATGTGTCCGTCCCCAGGATTGGGTTACAGCAATATACCTGAAGGACGCGTACTTTCATGTGTCGACCCTTCCGCGCCATAGGCCTTTTCTGTGGTTCGCGTTCGAAGGCCTAGCATATCAGTACCATCTTCAGATTTCGGGGCCGCACAGGTAGACCTGTTTGCCTCTCCAGAGACCTCTCATTGCCAGTTTTTTACGCCCTGACTTAGGGAACCTTAGGCAGGGATGCCAGGGGCTACACAAGTATGCGTTTCCCCCAGACTCCTCGTGACAGCCCCTCCTTGGCCGATTTCTCTGAGGAAGGATCTTCTGACTAAGAGACGGGGCACTCTATGTCACCCACCCCCAGATTTGTGGAAACTCCACGTCTGGCCCCTGGAAGGGACGCAGAGGTTTTACGTGACCTACCCCAAGGGGTAGTTGACATGATTTCTTCTGCGAGAGCGCCTTCTACAAGAGCTGCCTATGCGTTTAAATGGAATCTGTTCGTCAAGTGGTGTTCCTCTCAAAGAGAGGACCCCCGGAGATGCCCGATTAGAGTTGTGCTTCTCTTCTCTCAGGCGTCCCAGTGATCCATTTACTGAGGTAGTGCAAGTGCTGGTTTCCTGTGGTCCGAGTCCCAACCTAGAGACCAAGCACTGGGGGTTTGGGAGACTCCCACACGCTGCTAGAAGGGGCAGCTTACATGTCGTTTTGGTAGAGATCCCTATTCGCCGATCAAAGACGTGACTCGGAGTGACCGACTGAAAGGGAATGTATTGTAACCCTCGTTCCCTGAAGAAGGGAACGGAGACGTCACATCCTGTCGCCATGGATCTGTACAACCGCTAGGGGGCCGTGACAACGACAGGTGTTCAAACAGAAGCCATTAATACAGGTAATGAGTGGAGGACAGAGGAGCCACAGGTGTGGAGAGCCAGAAATCTTTTTTGTTTGTTTGGTGACCAAATACTTATTTTACTGAGGAACTTACCAATTAATTCATTAAAAATCCTACAATGTGATTTTCTGATGATGGAAATTACAGGTCTCTCTCATAGTTTTTTTTGCCCTATTTTTGTCTATGATACATGACTTGGAAGGTGACATAGATCAGTCATACGAATGCTGATGCTAAATAGCAATTATGCAGAAGATACTGGTTAAATGGATACATACACTACCAGTCCATCCTTGCTTCACTTTTATACTCTAGATTTGGAAAAATTGGTTTTGTTTGCAAATCGCCAACACACAATGGTACATGTGTATTAATCCCAAATGTTAAAAATTTAGTTTCTGCTGAAGATGAGCAGAAATGACTTAAATTCTCTGTTTTATTTTGTTATTAATCAAATTCACTCAAAAAAAAAAAAAAAAACTGGGAAAAGAGAGCTAAACTGTCTTGTTTTTTTTTTCTCCCTTCAATAGACTCACCATGTATGCAGTTGTTACTCTGCTGGACTCAGATGAGGTGATTGTGGCAGCATCAGACTGGTTGAGCTCAGACAAGAAACAATGTCACTGGCCTCCATTTAAATCACCAGAGAAGTGCACAGAAGCTGTTCAGAACAGAATTAAACCTGAAACAGGAGGGAAACCATGGGAGAAATTAAATATTAACTTTCACAGAGAATGTGGTAATGGCCACTATTTATTTAAGTTTACATTTGTAATTTTGTATTTAGTTCTCAAACAATATTAAATATTTATCTTATTGCAGTCACTTTTGAGAAGGCAAAAGAGGAGCAAAAACATATTGTAGAACAGAAAGAACGGTAAGTAAAATAAATGTTAAGTGTCCCTAATACCAGTGTACTTACATAGTAACTAGATGTAATATTAATGGTATAATACAGCTGTAATATTTCTGTAACTACACACCAGGGCTTGACATAAACTTTTTTGCTCACCAGCCACTGCGGCTAGTGGTTTTTTCAAATTTAATAGCCACTAGGCATTTTCACTAGCCACAATTTTCTTGTTAGGAAATTACATTTTATATGACTTAATAATGCATAAAAATATTTCAAAGTCATTTTACTTATTTTATTATAATAAGATAATGTTACCAATCATATGAAATGTTTTCAATGTTACCTGTTACCAATTATATGAAATCACACACATCCACAAACTTGATCATTCCACTGCAGAAGAAAAAGAAGCAGCATTCAGATGCATTTATGACTGTTATTTGAAGCCAAAATATAGCATGAATGCTTACACTTGCGGGGAAACTTATAACAACATAACATTAAGTTTTAATGTAGTGTATACTTTTAAATGAAATCATGGAAAAAAAGAGATGAAAGTAGCCTACTATGAAAGTAAACCGCCATTAGATGACAGCAAGTTACCATTTTATTTTATTGATACCCAACGGTACCCGGCGGGCTAGGCTGGGTTCGGACAGATATTTAGAAAGGATGCTCGGGTTCGGTCACATCAGCGTGAATGTGCGCCTGTGTTATAACGGCGCTTTTTGCCCCGTGTGCGCTGATGCTGATCTGTTGACATTTCCGAATGCCTTCCCTCAGTTGCTTAATAAAAGCGGGCTTTCCACTCAAAAAAGTGATGTCATTAGTGTGTTTTTTTTTTTAACTCTATCGGGCTGGGATCGGGCTCAAACATAATTACAGAATTATGAAACGCCTTTGGAGACGGCTTATGGTTGAGAAATTAACATTCAATGCACGAGCAACAGATCTGGTTGACATTCCTGCTGTCAGCATGCCAATTGCACGCTCCCTCAATGCTT
>JAUCNO010000353.1:15562368-15573512 GCA_032353835.1 Enteromius viviparus
TAAATTACACTTGTTTAACACAATCTAAATAAATGGATGACTTATTGAAAGTTTAAATTGTTGCGCTGTTGTGACGATGCGTGACACGTGACAACATCAATACGGCGGATGTAGTTCGTCCGAGTTCCATTCATACTACCCCCATTCATACTATATAGTAGGCTACCTACTGTTTTAACGGTCGGGTAGTACGTTCGGTTTTAAATGTAGTACCAACTTAAGCAGTATGCGATTTCGGACGCAGCAATAGTCACCTATGATGATTAATCAGAATCACCTAAGTCTAATCACCTGCCCTTGATAAAAGCTTCACAAGCCATTAGTGCCTTGTTTGCTGAGTGGTTGTCTGTGCGTTACAGAAGCTCAGCCCATAACCGAAATTGACAAATACGTGGATGAGTTCCTAGAATGTGATCACTATGTGCTCTGGAGCGAGCAGACGACAGGAATTCCATTCTGGTTGGCTCGGACGAATATCTGGCCCAGAGGGTTTCCCTGATCAACGTCCCAGGCTCTCTCACTAGGCTCATATATCAAGCTTTATTTTTGGGAGGTTCCTCATTGACCATCCAGGAGGTGGGAAATCCAATCTGTCCATCTCAACCTGCAGTGCCAGCTCCCCAGAAGCAGATCCAGGTCCCCGTGGATTCTGTTCCGCAGCTTTGGCCAGGAGTGCTGATCCCAGGTCCAGTTAGCCCATCTCAGCCAGCAATGTCGATCCCAATCCCCAAAAATCCAGTCTGCCCGTCTCAGCCACCAATGCCAATCGGCCAAGAGTGCCGATCCCGATTCCAACCCCTAAGTTACGGCCAGGAGTGCCGATCCTGATCTAAGTTCCAGAGTCTCGGCCAGGAGTTCCGATCTCGATTCCAGTCTGTAGTTTATGGCCAGGAGTGCCGATCCTGATTTCAGCCCCCAAGTTACGGCCAGGAGTGCCAATCCCGATCCAAGTTCCAGAGTCTCGGCCAGGAGTGCCGATCTTGATTCCAGTCCCTGAATTACGGCCAGGAGAGCCATTCCTGAATCCAGTTCATAATTTATGGCTAGGAGAGCCAATCCTGATTCCAGTCCTTAGTTTTACGGCCAGGAGAGCTGTTCCTGAGTCCAGTTCCTGAGTCACGGCCAGGAGAGCCAGAAGTGTACTTCAGTTTCCTGTCCCACTGTCATCTGACAGTCAAGCCACTCGCCCTCTGTTAAACATTAATTTACATTAGTTATGCAGTACTGTTACGCAGGACCAATCCTGATTCCAGTCCCTGAATTATGGCCAGGAGAGCCATTCCTGAATCCAGTTCATGATTTACAGCTAGGAGAGCCGATCCCGCCTTGACCCTCCAGATCCTCGCCATCAGCCTTGTTCATCAGCTTTCTGTCTCCCTCTTCGACTCCGCCCTAAGGTGGTCTCTAGGACACCCACCCTCCCGCCCCTTTTGATGATATTAGGCGCGAGGACGCACCCTCAAGGAGGGTGAGGTGATGTCTCGCCGTCTCTGTCCTTGTGCACTGATCTCAGTGCAGTCACTGGCACCCACTCTCAGTCACCTCTAATGATTAATCAGAATCACCTGAGTCTAATCACCTGCCCTGGATAAAAGTCTCACAAGTCAGTAGTGCGGCAGCTGAGCTAAAGGTAACAACCTGTATCCTATGCCTGTGTCTGCCTGCCTTAAGACTGTTCTAGTATTTGCCTGCCTATGTGGAATCGATCACCTACCTTGTCACTTACCTACACCGAGCACTGAAACTCACCATATCCCAACCGCTGTAAGATACTTACCTGAATACTAAGCTGTGTCTGCCCAGTTGGACTGTATGCTAGCGATCAGGAGATCGCTCTCCTGTATGAACTTAATACAAGAAGGATTGCTTAAGTTGATGTTTTCCCACATGCCTACTCAGTTATGAGCTTTTGCGTTCTGTTTAATAAATATTAACCTTCTTGAACTTACCCTGTTTGCTGAGTCGTTGTCTTAGCGTTACAGATATAATGCCATAAGAGCCCGCTCAAGTACTGAGGAGCTAAGCCATTCTGGGCGTAATAATTAATTAACAAGTTTTTAAAATCTATACAATGTTTGATAGGCAGCCAGTGCAGTGTTGACAGAACCGGGCTAATATTTCCTGGTTCCAGTAAGGACTCTAGCTGTGCATTTTGAACCAGTTGTAGTCTATTTATCAAGCCTGCATAACAACCACTAGGGGTGGGACGATACAGGTAACTCACGATTCAATTTTGTGGCGATATATGGCCCACGATAATGATAATATCGATATATCACAATATATTTAGTGTTAATTTCGTCAGACGAGACGAGACGAAATATGTTCGTCAACGACCTTTTCATGACTAAGACGAGACGATGACAAGACTGCACCGCTGTCCAAAACGGTGACTAAGACTAAATTAACGTGCATTATTGTTGTGTAGTGTCTCCACACTTTAGAATGGAAACTAGCGGGTGGGTCTTTGATTTGTTTTTTATTTTCCGCCATTCTCTACGCTTCTTCTGTTGTTGTTAGTTAACTTGTGTTCTTCACCGCCGGCCGCTGTTTGCGCCACTTTACCCCTATTTACTCAAACAGCGCCTCCCACAAACAGAATGGTAGATATTGGGTAGTGACAGTGACACTGACAACGGGTAAATGAATAATTTTGTGTTGTTATAAAATATTGATATTGGCCGTTAGTGTATCGATTATTTATTGCAACAGAGGGCACAACAATATATTGCAATATCGATTTTTTTCCCCGCCCCTAACAACCACACAATAAAGCATTACAATAGTCTAACCTCGAGGTCATGAAAGCATGAATTAACATTTCTGCATTTGAGGATGAGAGCATACAGTTGGTTGCAATTTAGATATGTTCTTGAGTTGGAAAAACGCAGTTTTACAGATGCTAGAAAAATGGCTTTCAAATGAAAGATTGCTATCAAACAGCACACCTAGGTTCCTAACTGATGAAGTAGAATTAAAAGAGAAGCCATCAAGTGTTAGACAGTGTTCTAGATTATTACATCTGGGGTTTTTAATCTTTTAAAAAGCATTATCCTTATTTAAGCTGAGGCTCAATGTTATCAAAGAGAATACTATTAAAAACCTGGTTTTATTAAAGTGGAGTGCTCTCAATGAGAAGAAGCAACAGTAAAGGGCACTTAAGAACAAGGAAGAAAGTGTGGGAAATAGTTAGAAACCCTGACTTCAATCACAGAAAGTGTTAATTCACTGACTAACCACAGGACTTTTTTTTTTGTTTCATAAAAGGTGAGAAAATCACTGAAAGGATTGTAACAGGAAGATATTACTAGTCCGTACAGCACAGTTACAGACTGAAAAAAAAAAAAGATAAAATGAAATCAAATTTTATTCATCACATTCACATACATAAACAGTACAACATGAATTTAAATGTATTGCACGATTGCTCAACAAATTGTCACATTAAGAAAAACTACAAAATAGTTTTCAGCATAAACCACAAATTGTGTTAAATGTGTTTAAAACAAGAAACAATGACTGTGTACTGAGAATATTGTTAATTCTACATAATCATTAGCTGTTTTGCTTCTTAAGTAAAATTATCTCTTTTTTTGGCATACTAAAATTCTCAACTCAGAAAAAAGACAGAATGTGCTTAAGAATTTATTTATTTATTTTTTTTTTACAGAAGCGAAGGCTTGAATACAAAGCGATGCACATTTTGTCCTTGAAACCATTCTGTAATTAGCTTCATCGTTTCTCAGCACCAACTGCCCTGACCTGGGAATGATAACAACACAAATTATATCGGTTCAGTCCCCTGATGCAAGAACTGCAAATGGACACACAGGAAAAGATGAGAGCAACATATGTTTTCATTTCAGTAAGTGCTAGCTGGTTGTCTGTGGCTTTAGCTCTGATTAAAGTAAAGTTATTAGCCCCTTTGTGGTCAATGCTGAAAAGCCACAGCTCTCATAAAGCTGAGAATAATTTATCCTTGACCTTGAGGACTGTGGTGAGGACATGTGCCCAGTAAAGCTCCATTACGGTATTAATTCTTAACCCTGGACAAAAGCAGATGCTAATAACAGTTAAACTCACAGGGGAAGGATAGCGGAAGCTAAGTCTCCTTGCTAACAGCTGCTTTTTGAAGCTGAAAGCTTGGGCAGGTACTGTTAATATGCTAAGAGGTGATAATAAGATGCACAGAAAGAGCTGGCAGCATTTAAACACCTGTCACTTCCTGTGGACTTTCTTTTAATTTGTCTGGGTTATGGGTTAATGAGTAATAGGGATGTCTAAGATGATGGAATCGTCTTGCATTTCATTCAAACGAAAAAATTTGATGCATGGCAACCAAAAATGCAGTTATACACTAAAATTCAAGATAGGGGCCAAAAAATGACCCTGTATGAGTTTTTGTTTTATATTTATGTCACGTGATAACCAATATCACAGAGCAGTGAGAGCAATTTAACAAAAGTGCTGTTTGTTCCAATCTATCACAAGTTTAAAATTGGATATAACAGATCTTTAAAGAAAAAGTGAATATTGTTTTAAATTAAATTCAATATTGTATTTTATTTTTGTGCAAGGCAGGGTTGTCGCAGTTGGAAATCTCGGGTAGATAAACATACCCATTGGCCTGGCTCATATGCTGGATGTCGATGTCGATCGGCCTGTTCTGTGTAGCATTGGACTGCTTGCTGGAGATGAACATGCGCCTGGTTCCAGGTCTCCTCACTCTGTTGTAGCCAGTGGTTCAAGGCAGGTAAGTTGGTGGGTTCTCCTGACCAGGGAAATAGTGGTGGCTGGAAGCCGAATACGCACTGAAAGGGTGTCATACCAGGGTTTACACAGTAAATTCTGTGCATACTTGGCCCAAAAGAGGTAACAGCTCTATTCCCTTTGAACTTGCTAGTAGTATGAACAAAGGAAACGGGTGAGTTCTTGATTAAGGCGCTCCGCTTGTCCATTGGATTCTGGATGGTACCCTGACGTGAGACTGACATTTATGTTCATTTGTTGACAGAAGGCGGCCCAGAGATGGGAAGTGAATTGTGGAGCCCGGTCGGTGACGATGTCCTCCGGAAGTACATAGAACCGGAACACTTGATTGAGAATGATTTCGGCTGCATCCCAGGCGGTAGGTAATTTGGTGAGTGGAATAAGGCGGCACGCTTTGGAGAACCTGTGTACTACTGTGAGTATGGTGGTATAGTTATTTGTGGGTGGTAGATCAGTAACAAAGTCCATGGCTATGTGGGACCAGGGTCGTTGCGGAATTGGAAAGGGTTGTAGCAAGCCTGCTGGTTTCTGGTGTGAAGTCTTGGTGACATTGCAGGTGGTGCATTGTTGGACGAAGTGGGTTACGTTGGAGGCCAAAGAAGTCCACCAGAAGCGATTGCCTACGAGCTCTGTAGTGACCTGGATGCCGGGGTGATCTGAGCTGGGTGTGTCGTGGATGTGGTGCATCACCCTGGTACGTAGAGGTTCAGGTACGTATTCCTTGTCAGGAGGGCAAATAGGTGGTGCGTTCTCTTGTGCCTGGGCCTCAGTGATCTCGGCCATGATATCCCAGCTCACCGGTGCTATGATGAGAGCTGGGGAAATTATGCTTTCTGGTAGGTATAGGTAAGGGAGCTTTGGGAAGGGAGCTTTGAACTGCCGTGAGACTGCATCTGCTTTACAGTTTTTAATGCCTGGACGATATGTGACTTTTAAGTTAAAACGAGTGAAGAACAGCGCCGACCTGGCCTGCCTGGAGTTGAGACGCTTGATTGGATGTACTCCAAATTGCGGTGATCTGTTAGGACCAGGAAGCTCAAGTGCACATTTCATGGTGAGTAGCTCCTTGTCACCCACGTTGTAATTTTGTTCTGCTGGGGTAAGTTTGCGTGAATAATATGCACGTGTACATATTAGGTGGGTTAACATGATGTTGGAAGAGCACTGCACCCACTCCAGAATTAGATGCATCGTCTTCCACAATAAATTCCTGGTCAGGGTCGGGATGACGGAGGATGGGTGTGGTGGTGTAGCGTTCCTTGAGTGCCAGGAAGGCCTGATCTCCTGCAGCAGACCAACGGAGAACATTGGGACCCTTGCAAGTCAGGTCCAGGTGAGAGGTCCAGCCAACTGACTGAATCCGGCGTTAAAGTTGGCAAAACCCAGAAACCTTTGCAGGTCCTTGATTGTTCGGGGTTTGGGCCAGTTGAGGACTGCATATGCCTTTTGCTCATCCATTGTCACACCCTCCATGCTGATTATGTATCCAAGGTAAGAGATGCTGGTCTGGTGGAACTCACTCTTTTGCAGTTTGGCATATAGCTGGTGCTGGATGAGCCTTTTCAGAACGGTTCGGACATGCTGCACATGAGAGGTAAAATCTTCAGAGTAAATGAGTATGTCATCGATATAAAATACTACTTGATGGTTTAGCATGTCTCGGAAGATGTTGTTCACCAGGGCCTGGAAGATGGACGGACTATTGGCTAGCCCGAAGGACAACACCAGGTACTCATAGTGCCCAGTGGTCGTGGAGAAGGTAGTATTCCACTCATCGCCCTCCTTGATGCGTACGAGATTATAAGCATTACATAGTTGTTCGAGAGCAGAGGGAACCAGAGGTAGTGGGTATCGGTCCTTTACCGTTACTTCATTTAGGCCACGGTAGTCAATGCAGGGTCGGAGGCTCCAATACTTCTTCATAACTTAGAAAAAGCCGGCTGAGGCTGGTGAAGTGGATGGGTGGATTAATCCCTTGGCCAACTCCTCCTGTATATAATTCTGCATACTCTCAGTTTCAGGCTGTGATAGTGGGAAGATTGGCACCGCTCCTGGCAGAAGTTCGATGGCACACTCTGTGGGTCAATGTGGTGGTAAGGTGGTAGGTTTCTCCTTGCTGAAGGCCTCCTGATGATCGTGGTATTGTTAAGGTAAGTGCTCGCTCAAGGGTTCCTTGGTGATGGTTGCCTGTGAGTGTGAGGTTGTTGGGGTTGCTCCTTTGAAGCCCTTGAGGCAGTGAGTGTGACAGAACGGTGACATTGTGTGATTTCTCTCTCACTCCAAGAAATCGTAGGGTTATGTTGCTTCATCCACTGTAGTCAGAGGATCACGGGATGATCAGGTGAGTCTATGATGAATAGAAGAACAGTGATGAGGTGTCTGTGAAAAGGGTCCGGGCAGAAATTAGTATTCTGGTGATGGTTCCCGCTTATGACGGTCAGAGAGATTTGCTATAGTTGTCACCTAGTTGAGTTATAAAGTAAGAATTACGAGATATAAAGTCATGTTCATTCATGATGAAAGACTCCTACAGAAATTCACAGTCACCTGATGGTAGTTATAGTTCCAGGGTGGGGCATGTTTTCCAATGTAAAAACTTTCAAGGCAACTTATAGTTCACCCCAAAATGTAAATTCCATTACCTTTATACCTTTATACTTAATCAAGAGTAATCACATCCATAATAAAAGTTATTGTTTACATAATGTGGGTGTACTGTGTATATCTATTATGTATATATAAATTCACTCACACACAAACACATACTATATTAATATTAGATATTTAAGATATTTAAAAAAATATATGTTTATTTATTAAATATATTTGCAAATTATAAATATATCAGTGTTTCTTGGTTTGATCAAGTGTAATATTTTGATATTATCAATACGTCCCTTAGAAATACCTCTGCCACAGTTATTAGAGCCATTACCAAAAGTGAGAAAATATAAACTTTTAGCTAACATGAGCTTTACACCACTGCTTGAATATGACCTAGTTTTGTCAGAGAAAGCTATCTAACACTTGCAGTTGGCCTAAACACCAGTGCTGCATTTGACTGACAGCTCTAAATACTGTTATCTGAAGCACCATTTGTCCATGCAGCAGCACATTTAGCTCAAATCAATGCAAGCAAAAGATTCTTGCAAATGAGGAGAAAAATTAAGGTGCTAAATAAATTAAATTAGATTGATAGGACGTTTGTTTAGAGTCAAGGCTGATGAAAGTGTAGCCCAGGGCAGGAATCATGAGGTAATCATGTTTACCGAAATGATGATGAAGGAGTCGGTCCCATGGGATTTAATTGCTGGAAGACAAAACATTATGGAGGTGTGGGTTTAATTATAATTACAGTAACTTAACAAATACTTATGATTAGTACTTGTTACCAAAACAAAATCTATAGTTAGCTAATCTATAACAATCAAGATCACATTTTTCTGTGTCTGGCAAAACTTGCCACAAAACAACACATGGGCGTGGTGATAGGTTGTCAAGGTGTCCCTATGCAGTTGCTATGGTGCTGAGTGGTTGTGTAGTAACATTAAATGCAAAGTATAAGAGGATTGTTGGAATCACTATGAACAATTATACTTAGATCATCATCTAAATCAAGTGATTCATCTCTTGTTTTAATTATACAATCACTTGAGATTTATTTTTCTGTGTGTTTGTAAAATAGCTCTTTCCACAGTCCTCACAATGAATGATGCTAATTGAAAACAATACGATTATGATGAAGATATGCTTCTTCACATGATATGCAGTTTGCAAGCACGCTCATTGAGATGATGTTTCTTATTCGAATATGTAATATATTTACAAAAATGTTTGAGTAAAGTGAGGGCCAGTGTGTGTTAAATATTTGAACAGTCATACATAATTTGTAGGTGCAGTAGCTGAACACTGATATTACACTCATGTTGCATTCAAGTGCAGAATCCACCGTTAGATTCATATCACCCCTGTAGAGAAGAACGGATGAGAGATGCATTATAAATCAATAGACCAGTGTTTTAATACATGCAAAGGTGGACATAATGATTTTCAGACTTAAAAAAAAGCGTCATGCCTGTATAAAATATGTTGGTCTGAACCAACAGTCATAGCTTCATTTTATCTCATTAAGTAGACTGGTATTTGATAGTTTTATGATTTGTCCCTTAAAGGACAAAGGAAAGGATGCCAGTGAAGAGAATAACAGTATCTAAATATAAATAATAGTAATAAATAATAAAAGCCACTCAGTGTTTGTTATTGTTAAGGATCATTATTTCAATGTCATTCTGTCATTTGGATTACTCGTTGCCGATTACTGCTTGTATCTGGATATTCTCTCTGTCTTTTCTCTCTTTACGGTGCATGTGCATATGCATGTCCTGACCCTGAGCCTAATTAAACCTTATTGCACTTGAACAGAGGAGTATTTCATTAAAGACTGTTTTATGTGTGGTTTGGATTTTAATGTTCTCAACCGAGTGCATTATAAGGATCCAAGCTGGTTGCTCGAGCAAATCATAGACCATGTACTGTCCATTTGCAGTTCCTCTGTCACCATTGGGGAGGTGGGAAGAATCACTGCGCTGCAAGTGGCCGATCGCGAGAAGCTGTCGAAGGCCCTCACGATTCCCAGCCAGTCTGTATTGGGTTCCATTCCCGTTACGCAGTAAGAGGGGCCATGTTCAAGCCAGTCTGTTCCGGTCATGCAGCCAGTTGAGCTGCAGAAGGTCCTCACGGTTTCTAGGCCGCCAATAACGGGTTCTACTCCCGTTACAGGGTACAAGGAGCTGTGTCTTGTGATGTTCGTTTGGAAACTCCATCGGGTCCGCCAGAGGCTGCACTACCTCTGTAGTTCTGGCCGTAGAGTCTACAGGGGTTCCACTGGTGGCTGCTCAACCCATGGAGGTCACTGATTCGTGGTTCGGTCAGCCTTGGAGGGCGCTATCAAAGTTGGTCCAGTCTCAGACGGCGTCATCATGATCCGTTCAGTTTCGAAGGGCATTTTCTCAGTCGGTCTAACCTCAATAGCTGCAAATTCAGTCGGCTCAGCTTAAGAGGGCACATTCATTGTCTGTCTGGTCTCAGAGGGCGTATTCACAGTCTGGTTGGTCTGGTAAGGCGATGTCACGGACTGTTGGTTACAGGAGGGCGCGTTCACTGTCCGTGTGATTCCCGAGAGCGCCATGTCTGCCTGATCAGCTCAAGAGGGCGCTGTCGCAGCCTGCTTGGCCCTGGAGGTCATCCTCGCTGACTGCTGAGCCCAGGAGGACATCTCCGCCGCTTGCTCCACCACGGTGGGCTTCTCCGCTGCCTGCTCCACCTCGGAGGGCTTCTCCACCGTCTGCCCCACCCTGGAAGATCTCTTCGCCCTCTGCCCCGCCCTGGTGGGAGTCACCTCCATCCACACTGGCTAGGTGGGCTTCCTCGCCTTCTGCACCGCCTTGGAAGGTGTCTCCATCGTCTGCTCTGCCCAAGTGAACTTCCCTGTTGTCTGCCCCGCCTTTGTGGGTGATCCATCCGGCTACTTAGTCTGGAGCGTCTGGAAACTGCTCCTTAGAGGAGGGGCTATGTCAGGATCAGCTGGTTTTGCCAGCACAGGCCACGGGATGGCACTCCAGCTCCCAGGACTCCTTTTGTGTGTTTATGTCTGCTTCTCATTCTCGGACTCTTATCATGAATTTGTGTTCTAATTTCTGTGTGTTCAACCAGGACTTTTATGTTGAAACTGTTGTCACTGCCCTGCTCGTTTCCACCTGGATATCCTTCAGCATAAAAGCCACTCAGTGTTTGTTATTGTTACGGATCATTGTTTCACTGTTTAGCCTTCAACCCTAGTCGTGTTCATTCGTGTTCCTGTTCCTAGTTATTCTGTCGTTTGGATTACCTCCCTCTCCCTAAGGACCCTGATCTACGTTATACGTTTCTGCCTCTGTATATGTCTCCACTGACTTTGTCTGCTGGCGCTTGATTATGCATGTCCTGACCCTGAGCCTCATTAAACCTTATTGCACTTGAATTCGAACATTCCCGTCCTCATTCGTTACAATATTAAAATGTTATTTTTTTCATTTATAATTGTTTAAGAAAATGTTACAGTGTTATACAATTTCTTAACAAAATAAAATGTATAATAAAGGTGTCACAAGCCACGCCTCCTTGGCTCTCACCGGAACTCAGCAGCGGGAACCATCGCCTGAGTACTAACGTTCCTTCCTGGACTTCATTTACCCACTCAGAACGGATCTGCCTACATGTCTGTCACATTTTATGTTTGTATAGTTCTGTTTAAGTCTGTGTCTTTGTATTCTTGGTTTAGTTTCGTTTTCATGTCTCCCTGTTTTAGTTTCGTTTTTGAGTTCAGTTCCTGTTTG
>JAUCNO010000353.1:15573612-15590884 GCA_032353835.1 Enteromius viviparus
TATCACACATTTAGACTGATTTGTGAACAATATTTGAGAGAAATGGTAATATTGTGTATCTGGAATGAATTTTAGATCTTTAAGTTCATCTAATGAAAAATCGGAGCAGAAACAAAGCTGTTGCGTTTATATTTTTGTTGAGTGTAGATATATTTACATGTTTATACATATATATATTTTTATTATTATACTTTATATTATTTATAAATATATTTCATACACAAACATTCAATTTTCTTAAATAAATGCATGTGTTTTTATATACATAATAAATATACATAGTGTAGTTATATAAACAAAACCTTCTATTTTTATGTGGTTAATACCAGTCAATCATTTGACACCACTAAAATATATTTGAATTTTATTTATATAATTTATACATTTCTATTAATTTAGCATTTATTTATTATTTACATGTTGTTATTATTTACAGATTTAGCTTGCCAACACATTTTTCTAATACAGTGTTAATTATGCAGCAGATAGTTTATAGATAGTAATAGACTATCAGTGTAAAAACAACAACAACAGATACATCAAGTAATTTAAATAAAAGTCTATTCTTTCTTCACTCTACACATACATTCAGAGATTTAAAGTATAATGGAGAGGAAGAGTGAAAGGGCAATGAAGGTACATTATCATGTTTACTACAAAGTAGGGAATACTTCTGTAAAAAACAGTGGATGCCTTCAAAGGACAGTTAGAAATGCAAAAATTAAGATGAGCCAGCACTGGTGAAGGAGGTTTAGACTAAAGAAGAGGCTGCTGAAATGTCTCACTGGTCCGGAGGACACACAAAAAAGCATGAGAGGGACAATTTAATAACAAAACCCTAGTGATTCTGTGAAATATGTGTCTTTCACACTTGTATTGTCCTAAGTGACAACAAAGGCATGATGTGAGCTAATCACATTGCTGAAGGTAGTCATTATTTCTTGGCTCCTTTATCACTAAAAGATGAAACTGTATTGACAGGATTCGTCAGCAGTCGATCTGAATGTTTATTTTTCTTAATGACAAAGCTTGACACCGCAGGGCTGTGCTGTCACATGAACACAATTAACGCTGCTGTTCTTGTGCAGCAAACAGGAACTCTGTATTTCAGGAAACCATAATTAAAACTTGGAAAATAAATGGATATTTCTGTGTCTCAGTGATCTGTAAAAATAGCAACAAATAGGGAGTGTAAAGTTAATTAAAATCAATGGTGTGAGATTTTAAGTTGGTGGCAGAATGAGTGGGGTGTGTGTGTGTGTGTGTGTGTGTTGGAGGGGGGGGGGGGGGTTCATGCATGTTAGCGTTGGCACTTTATGGGATTATATGACAAAGGACATAATGTATATGATCCAAAAATCGCAAGGCCTTATGTATTATGATGTACATATAATATGCTTTAAATGGAAGAGTGATAATGTGATTTTAGAGGGTTAAGGAATGGCAAATTACATCAAATTCTTCTCCACAATTACTCGTCTTGAAAAAATTTGCTTAATGTCATGCATCTTAACACATCCTCCAATTAGAAAGCTGCTGAACACTTGACGAGGGTGTAATTACAGAGGCAACTAAAAGCTGACTGGCGGCGAGAGAGAATGAAATATGAACAGAAAGACATGAACATTTTGACCGTACAGCACCCAGCTGAATACAAGCCCTATGGATAGATTAAACACGAAACCGCTATATCCCTGCGATCCTTCAGAATATCTTCATTCACAGCCACTGCTTTGAGATTCTAGCTTTGTCTGCATATTCCTCTTGTTTAAAAATATATTAATGCTCCTGGCACAAATGTGAATGGTCTCTTTTTGCATTTAGATGTTTGGAATGTGGAGGAAAACTCCATTAATGCATGTATTTATGCATTTAGCATGGTATAGCAGACTCTAGCAAATATAAGTTATGCTTTCCCATATGATGAAACATAATAGAAGGAAAAGTCATTGCATGTCCATGACATACCAAAAGAGGCAAATACTCAATAGCAATAAAGGTAAAAAAGCTTTCACTGGGGCAGTACCTTTTCAAAAGGATCTTTTGAACCTATTAACTTTTATTTCTGAAAGAGTATGTGAGAAAGGTGTAAAATGTACAGTTTTGCAACTGTATTTGAAACCCACTAACAGAAGTGTTGACTAGTGTCGACTCAGAATTATGAATTATGAAATTCTGGGGTGGGGGAGGACTAACATTTGTGAAATGTAAACTCAAAATTTACAGTAAAAAGTCAGAATTGAAACTCTAAAATAAACTTTGAATTCTAAAATAAATCTAAATTGTGAAATGCAAACTTTCTAAGCAATTGTGAGATATAGACCCACAATTCTAAGAAAAAAAGTCTGAATTGCAAGACCAACAATGGCATTTTTTATTTTCGTGCGTCAGTCTGTTAAGTTATGAAGTTATGATTTATGTTTTATTGTACATTCATCACTGATGGGAAAAGACACATACATTTCGGCTCATAGCCTTCCTTAATTGTAAGATATAAACTTCTAATTTTAAATTTCAAGAGAAAAACAAAACAAAGCAACAACTGAAATGGTTTCCATACTGTCACGTTTCATGTTTGTTTAGTACTCTTGGTTTAGTTTCGTTTTCATGTCTCCCTGTTTTAGTTTCGTTTTTGAGTTCAGTTCCTGTTTGCCCTTATTTGGTTGTTCCTGTCATTATGTCTTTATTAGTTAGTTAGATTCACCTGTGTCTCCCCAGCTGTCGTCTCTTTAGTTCATTAGCCCTTGTGTTTATATGCCTTGTCTTTTGAGTTCAGTCTTGTCGATCAATGTACATGTTACGTTCTTTCTGTCTGGATGTTTATACCTGGCTTTTGAATTTGAACA
Organism: Enteromius viviparus; assembly: GCA_032353835.1. Classification (NCBI taxonomy): domain Eukaryota; kingdom Metazoa; phylum Chordata; class Actinopteri; order Cypriniformes; family Cyprinidae; genus Enteromius; species Enteromius viviparus. The sequence goes on from JAUCNO010000353.1 coordinate 15,576,459, forward strand.
TTAAAAGAGACTTTAAGTTTATTTTGAGCTCCCGTCTCCTTCTCCTGATATCTCGAACGTGACAATGTCATTCACTCACCTGATCATCCACTCATCCTCGGTCTCCCCTGGTTGGAACGTCACAGTCCCGTAATCTCCTGGAAAACACACCAAATCAAGCAATGGTCACAATCATGTCAAGAAAACTGCCTCACCAAGATGAAAATAATTATTCACAGTGTGCACCTCACCTCCGATGACACTTCAGACACCCTCACTGTCCCGGCACAATACCACAACCTTCTGAAAGCCTTCAGCAAGGAAGAAGAGACCCTTCCACCACACCGCACCACTAATTGTGCCGAGTACGTGAAGGAGATGAATGGAAGACAGCTTTCTCCACCACAAACGGGCACTATGAACATCTTGTTATGCCCTTTGCATTGTTCAACAGCCCTTATGTATTTCAAGCACTGGTCAACAACATCTTCAGAAGCAGCTCAACTGATTCGTCATCATATACATAGATAACATCCTGATTTACTTCGAGGACCTTAAAACCCACATTCAACACATCAGGGCAGTTTTGAACAAACTCATTGAAAACCGACTTTACGCCAAGATGTCCAAATGCGACTTCCACCAAACCAAAGTGTCTTTCCTGGGCTCCATCATCAGCTCTGAGGGACTTGCTATGGATAAGAGAAAAGTTACCTCCGGCGTTGGCGCTATCTCTTTCAACGCCAAGGCGATCATGCAAAACTCTTCCCTGCGCCTTCTACTCACGTAATCTAACACAGGCAGAACGGAACTATGATGTGGGAGATCGGGAGTTGTTAGCACTCAAGGCAGCATTGGAGGAGAGGTGGCATTTCTTGTTCTGACGGACCATAGAAACTTAGAATACTTACACACGGCAAAGAAACTCAACTCCAGACAGGCGCACTGGTCTCTATACTTTTCTCACTTCAACTTCCAAATAACCTACCGGCCTGGTTCCAAGAACGTGAAAGTAGATGCTTTGTCTCGCCAGTTTGATCATCCTACTCAGAACACACAACCTGAAACAATCATTCCACTCACCATCATCATCGCACCCGTGCAGTGGGATATCATGAGGGAGATCACCAATGCTCAAGCCACTGATCCATCACCGCCTGAATGTCCACCTGGAAGAGTCTACGTACCCGCAGCCCTTCGTGATCGCCTCCTGCATCTTGTGCACGATATGCGCCGGCCACCCAGGAATACTTACCACCATGGAACTTACCTCTAACCGGTTCTGGTGGCCTACCATTTCTCCTGATGTGTCAAACTTCGTCAAAGCCTGTTCAGTGTGTCAAATATTGAAATCCTCCTGACAACGACCAGCCGGTCTGCTCCAACCCTTGCCAATCCTTAAAAGTCCTTGGTCACACATTGCAGTCGATTTAATCACAGACTTACCCACCTCCAACAGTTATACCACCATCCTCGACATTATAGACAGATTCTCCAAAGCATGTTAACTGGTTCCTTTGGCTGAGGAAACCGCGCAAGTTATGATGGAGCAGGTCTTTTGGTACTACGGACTCCCGGAGGAGGACATTGTATCCGACTGAGGCCCCCAGTTTACATCACGAGTCTGGAAGGCCTTTTGCTCGCAACTTAACATCAATGTGAGCCTTACTTCAGGGTACGACCCGGAGTCCAATGGCCAAGCTGAAAGACTCAAGCAAAAACTCATTTGTTTCTTGCGCACGTACTGTAATAACAATCAATATGACTGGAGTGAATTTCTTCTGTGAGCGGAATATGCACAAAACTCCCTGAGAAAACCATCCACCCAGATAACGCCCTTTCAGTGCATCCTTGGATTTCAACCTCCCCTATTCCCCTGGTCAGGAGAACCCTCCGATCTACCATCAGTAGATCACTAGTTACAACGAAGTGAACAGACCTGGAACGGCGCTCACGTACACCTCCAGAGAGCCAACCGGCGAGTTGCAGCCCAAGCCAACCGTCATCATCGTCCCAATCCACCCTACGAACCAGGACAGTGGGTCTGGCTCTCATCTCGAGACTTACGTCTACACCTGCCATGCAGAAAGCTCAATCCAAGGTACGTGGGTCCTTTTTAAAATCATTAGATAGATTACACCTGTGTCATATCGTCTGGAATTGCCTACGGAATATTGTATCTCACCTACTTTCTAAGTCTCACTGCTCAAGCCCGCTGCTGAACCTGACGGAGAGATAGACCAGGACGAGGTCGCAGCACCCAACGTCCCTCCCCTGTATATGGACCGACAGGAAATCTACCAGAGATCCTTGATTCCAGGCGCCGAGGCAGAATACTGCAATACCTGGTCGATTGTGAGGGCTACGGACAGGAAGAGAGGTATTGGGTAAATTCCCATGACATTCTGGACCCTTCAATCAAGGAGACCTTTCATTGGACTTACCCTAACAACCCAGCTTCCAGACCCCGCGGAAGGCCTGAGAAAAATTTATACGGTAAGATAAAATAAAATAACTAATTTAGACTACTTCTAAAGCAGCATCACATGTATTCATTGAAAGTTAATCCCACAATAATAATAATAATAATATAGTATTTGCAGTTTCATTCAATATTGAAAACATTATAATATATTACAAAATTAATCAACATTTAATATGGATGTGAGTCATGTTTTCTTTTTTTTTCAGTTAATTCCTGTATTTTTAAATACATTTTCAACAATTATTGCCATTAGCTTTAAGTAAAACAGTAATGTTATGGTTATCAGAGTGTTTTAATTTAGAGAACATAATTGTAAACCAAGGTATAGATATAGGCCTACTGTAGATGCCTGTGTAAAATTTAAAGGCCTGTGTACACAGTTGATTTCAAAACAGAGCTGTATCACACCTTCAAGAGGCCATGTCACGTCACTGCTCCCCCTTACCACGGGTCTTCTCTCCATCACCATGTCAAAGAGTGGAATAGACAGAACTGCCTAAAGCCAGCCGAGCAGTGGAGCGAAAGAGAAACACAGACAGGAATAAAAGACAGTGGCAGAATGAGGGAACAAAAAAAAAAATAGCAGGACAACAGAGAGATATAGAATAACTGCAAACGAGAACAAGCACGAGAGTGATTACACATGACTGTGGGTCGGGGCACCCATGCAGCAGCCGCGTCAGAGTATGTGAGTGGAATGTAGTGCAAGCAATTTTCATAAAATCTCTCCACTCGGAATCCACTCCGGATTTTCCTGCTCCAAGTTTACTTTATAACAACATTTGCACCATCACAGCTCCACTGGAAAGTTCTGTAAAGTTCAAAATGGTATTATGTTACATTCCATGCTGAGGCCCAGAGGCTTGTGTCCATAAATACAACAAATTTCACAGAAGGCACTGTATCGGAGCTTGGTTTGTTTTCGCTAAAAAAATATGAACTATGTGTAAAAAAGACAGATTGCTGGTTTTATGTCTTTCATTTATTATACTTTAGTAAATATACTCACACAAATGTACAATTATATTTTAGAGTATCACAATGTATTAATGTATATTAATGTATCATTATTAATAATACTATTATTTAGCAAGGATGCAGAAAATAAATCAAAAGCGACACTAAAATAACATTTGCATATGTGTGTATATTTTTTACATAAAAAAGTAAATGTTATGGTAATAAATGTTTTAATATCAAAATCAAAATATTACATGTATATTAATGTATCCCACAGAAATGGACACTTTAAATTAAAGCATTGACGTTGATGTTTCTTGAAAATTGTGCAACGTGAGGTTTCTTAAAAAATACAGCCATTTATTATTATTATTAATTTGATTACATTCTACTGTATTTCTACTTCTGTCATTATTTGTACTAATATATTAGCAAATTTTTTTTTTTCATAAAGAAATGGTGAAATGCAAGTGAAAGTAGTTCATAACGAGACATGAAAAACATGAAGACTTGACATGTAGGCATGAATATTAAGCAATTTGTAATTTAATATTTATAAATACTAGTCCATTTTGCAATTTCATTAATTATAAAATTCATTTTTATTTATTCATCCAAAATTTGCCAAATTCCATCACACCCAGTTGCAGAAAGTTGAATTTTAGTACTGAATTTTGCTACTCTGTCAGCATTTTTATACATTGTTAAACTCATAGGGCCCTGATATATTAGCATATAAATAAATGTGCATTTTTGACCATTGTTCCGCATAGCACATTTCAGTTCTATATTTTCCAACTGCTAATCATTTATTAAAACACGTAAGCTGTTAATATGTTCATGATGTAGCAGTGTCATAGAGTGAGAGAAATCACCAGCGCTTTGACTTCCAAACAAACCACTCCTCGCTCCAGGCAAAATACCATTCCCCAGCTTCATACATACTCCGATCCATGTCCCTCGCTCTCTCCAGCCCTCCCCATCTCCCCCCGACCTCTTTGTCGTTGTCTGTCAGTCTTTTTCTCTCTGGTCTGATGCATTTACACAGAAGACCTGCTCTGCCGCGAACGCAACATGAGCTGTGTGTGACAGCTGTGGCTTTGACCCTTGACCTATGAGGTGTACATGAACCGCAACATCTCCACACATTCTGATGTGTGCAGCCAGACACCAGCTGGAGCTTATAAGTTAATTATCATAAACACTTCTCTGTGCATCGCTATGCATGTTTGTGTGCTCAGCGACGGGTGAACAGCTTCTCATCATTTCTTTGTCTGACTCTATCGCTCTCTCAGCCTAGACTGACATTTCACCTCACATTTCTTTTAATTTCATGATGCCGTGAATCTAATTTCAAGAACACAATTCAGTGACCACAAAAATGACATAAATTTTGGAGTGTAATGCTTGAAAGGAACACCAAATCTGAAACTTTTACTTTGGTGAATATTTCTCAGGGTCGCTTTGTGTTTTTTTTTTCACCTTATCTTGGCTACAAAAAAGCTAAGAAACATTAAATCTTTTTAATTCAGGAAGTAAGATACAGTTCAATGAGCACAAGTTAACCTATACTGGGGCAAGTTGGAACCAAAAACTGACTGACTGACTGACTGACTGACTGATTGATTGATTGATTGATTGATTGATTGATTGATTGATTGATTGATTGATTGATTGATCGATTGATTGATCGAGTTTAAGCAAATAATACTTTAATTTAGCAAGAATGCACAAAATTAATCAAAAGCAACACTAAAACAACATTTGCATATGTGTGTAAAGGTTTTACATAAAAATAGTAAATGTTTTTGTAATAAATGTTTTGATAATAAAATCAACATATTACAATGGTTTTAAGACAATCATGATACACTGACTCAAGAAAATAGAAAACATAATAACATAAAACAACATGAAATGTTTTATAATATTACTGTTTTAATAGAGGTATTAGATCAAATAAATGCAATTTTGTTTCAAAAACACAACAAAACCATCTCGGCCCCAATTCCGTAACAAGGTTGTTTGTTTAACCATGTTATAGACACATTTTAACCTTAACAAGCTGTGCGTTACAATTCATTTTATTTTGATTTGGACAATTTATGGACCCTATAGACTGACTAAAGCTTAATAAATCCCTTCTCATGATTCACTGCTTTGCAGAAAGAACGCCTAAACATTATGATCAAAATTATCATTGCTCAATAAATATTAATAATAACATTTACAAAAATCATAATAATATTACCATCTGTTATGGTAATACATTGCAAATTGATATACAGTAGTAATCATATCAGTAAAAACCATATTTCGAAGTCTTCTGCCATGTAATAATGTTTTTTCTCTTTCTCTCTCATCATTTGTAATCCCACCGACATCAAGCTATACATTGGCTATTGTACAACAGCATCATCCAGTCAGATCCTAGAGCTGTAACTCTGTTTAACCAAGCTATTTTGCAGCCATGGTAGCAATTTCAGAAGTCCCGAGAGTGCTAAATAGTTAATTGCAGTCCAGTGAATTGGTGGTGTCACCATTTTCCAAACGCTTGTTCCATTAACACCACACATTTGCCTTCACTTGATCTAATTTCCTCTCTCCTCATTTGTCCAGGCCGTCGCTGTTATTCATTCCGGCCTGTATCTGATGATCAGTCTTAGTGTTTCAGTCGTGTTTGTATTTTCTTTCTCTTCTCTCTCTCTTTACAGTCTATTGCTCTGTCTTTTCCAACCCTCTGGCTCAATTTGCTGGTTCATCTCTTTATCTCGCCTGCACTCTCTTCTCCTCCTCCTCCTCCTCCTGCTCTTCTCCTCTCTTGCAGTGTTTATTTAAGCACTTTCACGGTCACTGCACTGTGCTCCCTCTCACAGGACAGAGCCGTCCTTTCTCTCGTTCTTTCTCAGAAACACGCTCTTCCCATGCATTTGCACACCTTTCCTTTGTTCCTCTTATTTACCTCCTCTCAACTATCTTGAAATCCTCTCTCACTAAATGTACATCCACTCCCGTTGTCTTTAATGCAGTTTTCCCATTCTTTTATCCCCCCAACACCTTTAATGTGGGTAGCAGCCTCTCTCACTTTTTCTTTTTCTCGCTCTCATCTCGTCGAAAAAAAAAAGAGCTCTGAAATTCTGTCATGCTTCACAGACATTGCTGGCTCTCCTCTCCTCACTTTCGAGATCTAAGGCTGAATGTGAGCCAAATATAACTAGACAAAAATCAACCACTTACACTTTCACTGCCTCGCGGTTGTTTAAATGAAAAGAGGACTTCTAGACAGCAGATGATTCAATTCAGTTTTTACCTGCCATAATTACTAAATGAATAGTGCTTTACTTAATGAATGAACCATTATAAAGTAAAACCCCAAAACGGCACAGATAGCCTAATTCACAATTGCAAATCATTTCGTTTGAGAAATATATTTGAAAATTTTATTTCAAACATTTCACAGTGACTTAAGACTAGTTTTCTGGTCCAGCGACACACACACAAACATGAACAAGATTGTGCCTAACGGGCATCAATATTTATAGTATTCACTGACCTTATGTAGGCCATGCATCCCATAAATCCTATGTACACCGATTAAAGTGAATCACAAAAAAGTGTGCCATTAATTATTTATTTTCATCACTAAAATACTGAAATGCACCAAGAGTTATACATTATAAACTGTACAAATACATAAAATACACTGTCCCATTTTAAATGGAGATGTATTGGAAACTGGGCTTCCTATCCAGCATGTCTCCCAACATGCCTTTCTACATACTCTGCCTTCAAAATAGTAAGTCAACAACAGTAGCAGTGAAGTCAAGTCCCATGCTCTCTCTCTCTCTCTCTCTCTCTCTCCATCTATTTTCCTCTCTCATTCCCTCCATTTCCCAAAGGACCTTTTTAGTGTTACGAGAGTTCTGGTCTGATGAGTCAACCTATCCACCTTCTCTCATCTCTAATGTGTTGTCTTCCCTGTTGATCCCACAGGTGCACATATACATTCACATGGACACACAGTTCCAAGTTATACTTCATAAATATAGACTTTGTCTTACGTTTCTCCTAAAAAAAAGATTAGACAATGAATTCTTTAACAACATAATTAATTAGTTAAACAAAATAATTAGTTAACAACATTAGTTAACATGAACTAAGAATGAACAATATTTTTACAGCATTTATAAATCTTCGTTAATGATAATTGCTAGCATTTACTAATGCATTATTAAAATCACAAGATGTGTATGTTAACATTAGTTAATACACTGTGAGCTGGCACGAATAAACTGTATTTAATATTTATTTATTATAAATAAAATAACTGTTTTGGGCGACCACCGTTACAAAGGAATAACTGTATTTTCATTCACTAACATTAACAAAGATGAATACATAGCATAATAAATACATTGTTTATTGTTTGTTACACCTTATTGTAAAGTGTTATTATCCAATATTGCATCACGTTGCATATTTTTGCTCAGTTTTTGCATCTGAATTCGTTTTTTGTTCTCTTCAAGTGAAAGCTCTTTTTACTTACTATATCATATGGGCCATAAATGCCTACTGTCACAAGGCAGAGGCAAGGCGGCGTTCGGATTCAAATGTAGATTGTTTATTTACAAGACTGAGTCAAACAGGCAGGGTCAATCATCAGCATAACAGCGTTATAGGCAGAAGGAGTAGTCAGGGTCCGTGCATGGGTCGAAGCAAACAGTAAACAGAGTCCAAGGGGAAAAGCAAAAGGTGAAAATCCAACCGAGAGCAGAGGTCGGCAACAATAAATCCAAACAAAGTAACAAGAACACAAAGTAACAAGAACTAACCTAGAACTAGGTCAGTATGAGGAGACTAGACATGAGTGGCTATGGCAACATACAAGCGGGCGGAGACATCAATGGGGAACCATGACAACAGATGAGATGGGCGGTGACCCTGAATGAAAACAGACACAAAACAAGCACAGTGCTGGTGCTGGAGTGCCCTCCCATGAGCTGGGCTGGCACATCCAGCTGATCGTTACACCTACAAAACTGTTTTTTTTTTCTTTTTATTACCAATATGCCAGGCTTTACCGGGGTAAGCTATGCTGCTAGTGTGGTTTACATTTTTTTAAAGTTTTACGGTAAAACAGACTGGCAGCTGTGGTTGCTGGAACTTGACCATAAAAAATATGGTTACAACATTTTAGGTTTTACTGTTTTAAGTTAAATTTACAGTTAAATACTCTAAATTAATTAACTACTATAATATTAATATACCAACCTATTACATTTCCAAAATCTGTTTTGTACCTTGTGATGACAAAGCCACATGATGAACCAAAGCCCATCACAAGCAGCTTTTAAATATGAACAAAAAAGGTGATCAGTCTCATTCACACAAATACTAAATACCATCATGGTGAGACTAAAAATACGAAACTAAAATGTGCAGTTATTATAATTATAAGTATTTGTTATAATTTAACAACATTGCATGTAACATACAAACCCAATTTTACATTTAACAGGTATTTACCATAGCATTTTTACAGTTTTATTCCGTTAAAATCATGCTCGTTTTTTACAGTGAAGCAAAACATAATCAAAAAATGGTAATATAAACATATATTATTCCAACAAGGGTTGGAATGAAGGTATAGTTTGGTCAGATATAATTCTCTTGGAAGAGTTAGATGAGAAATTACTTTAGCAGTATTGATGTGTAAGAGATACATTTGTAATTTATTCAGTTGTTATTTATCTTTACAACAGGCAGGCTTCACACGTACACACAAACACACACCTTCAGTTCCTTTTGTGAAGCTGAGAACGTGTTCAAAATGTGGATGAACTGAGGGAATACATGTATGTGGAGATACGGAAGACTAATGAACGCATTTCTCCAGTCTCTCTCGCTTTTTCTTTTCATGCCAGTGTTGTTTCCTCTGCCCTGTGTTTGTCCTCCAAATTGAATTATTCCTTTGACGTGGCGATAAGGGACGGCTTTAGTCCATTATGCAGAGACCATCTGCGTTTCTGAAATATGTTTCGCAAAGGCACACACTCGTACCTGAGGGGGATTTTACGAATACACACACACACAAACACAGAGCGAACTCTCTCTTCATTCTCTCACTAGCTCAGCTTCACCAAATGTTAGTCAAAGTATTCCCAGATCCATGTCAAGGCTTTTTTTTAAAAAAAGACAGCAACCTGCAAACAGCCAGAGGGTTTGGTTACGTTTCCAACCAACAGTTGAGTGCATCTCAAAAAAACACCATACCATCTCAAAACGCATTCCAAAAAGCAGCATCTAGCCAATGTCTCCCTCCCTCCTAGTGGACATTACCTCTGAAAGCAGCACAGATGGTTTTCTGTGGCTCCTCTGTGTCTTCATTATCCGCGCAATTACTAAGGGAGGACGCCCACAATTACAACCAACAGCCAGAGCCTGCTTCGCAGCGCTCAGTATTTATTACTGCTACACCTGCACCATCGCGGCCCAGGTGTTCCCTCTGTCACAACACAGCTATTGTCATTTTCGGATTTTAGTCTCTGGGTTTATGGATAAAATATGAAAATCTGTGGCAGACCTTTACATTTCAGCATTGCTGATTTTGTACAAAGTATTGGAGCCATAATTTGGAGATTGGTTTAGTCGACAGAGAGACATAAACTCTGGTGGGTGGAGGTTCTGCTTCCTGCTGATTTATTATAATTATTAATATTACAAATGTGTGCTAGTATGGCAGCTAATTAGACTTTTTAATCACCTAAAAGCTCATAATGTTTTGTAGGTAGTGCATCTGTTCCTCTTTAAAGAAAAAAAAAGAAAAGAAAAAAATCACTGAATAATATTTGTGAAGGCTGTAATCTTTGTTGAAAACTATTTAAACATGAAAAAAAATGTTTTAGGGGTTAGTAAACCCCCCTTTTTTGAAAAGAAGTTAATATTTAGCAACATTCTATATTCGAATAGAAGAAAAAATAATAATGTTATTTTATATTTTACAATATTACAGTTTTTACTAAAAAAGCCTACAGTTATGATTGTGAATTGAGTTTGCTCACATCATGTTTTACATAAACTAGATTTCATATAATCTAGAGGGCTATATCAGGAAAATACAAAAAAAAAAAAATTGCAGAATGGCAGACAAACTAATTAACTTCAAATTAACATCCACATCAACACCAACAACACAGTTATTAACACCTGAATCCATAAAGCAGTCTTAAATAGTGTCCTGTCCCTTTAAGAATGATTAGCAGCAGCCGTTTAGCTAATGACTGAGCAGTTGTGTCACTAAGGAGATTCCAGTGAGTCAGAACTGAGTAGATCATTCAGTTGTTTAGCAGACAGATCTTGAGGTCTTGAGCGCTCACTTGGAGGAACAACAATCCATGGAGTGCTTCTTCAGAAGCAGTACTCAGGACTACAATATGCTAACGCAGTCACATACTTATGTTTTTAAATGAAGTGGATAGTAAAGCTCACACACACACACACACACACACACACGCAAGAACATATTCACAATTACCAGACTGGGGAGAGTATTCAGTAACCTACAATGTGGAAAATGATTATTTTAATACCTATTTTACTACAAGAATTAAAAAACATGGGCACTAAATCTGAGCTATAAGGTCTGCGATAGGTTTTTAGTCAATATGTATTCATATCTGTACATTCAAACTGTATATCTTGACACTAACAAGTTACAAATATTAAAATAGTATTGTGCTTAATTGTCCATCTAGTTTGATAAACACAGGCCAGTCAGTGAGCCTGTTGCAGGAGAGACAAGAAATATCTAACCAAACATCACCTGACTTTTCACTGCTGCTCCCTTCTTTTTATTTTTGCCCTGTACACTATTTTCCCATCCAAATTCTGAGATAAAGCACTGTCTCCCTTGCCTCCTCAGAGAAAATTCCACTGGAAAAGGGACAGACAACAGAAAAAAACTGAGAGCTGAATAAAACACAAGATAGTTGCTACCTCTTCACTAGAAAGTTGGTGTCAAACTTTTCACTTCAGTAGAAACAAGAATCTGTATTCATGCAACTTGAAAAATGACACAAAAACACCCAAACCAGCTTGCTGTAAATGGGAACTATATTGTTTATATGCTTAAAAAATGATGACCTGCAACTGTAACCTTAAATATCTATATCGACCTGATTTAAACCCATGTAGTTTTTAAAGCATTCAGGTTGATTCCACATTTTTAGATAACATTTTTGCCTTTAATGAAACCAGTTAACTTTTTGGGGATGTAACATTTTTTATAAAAAAACAAACAAAAAAAACATTTTACTCTTATTATAGCACCCTTAAATTCCCTAAAAAAAAATGTGGAAGTAAATATATATATATATATATATATATATATATAAATGTTATTATTATTATTTTTTCTTTTTCTTGTTTTTCCAAAAAATCTAAATCAATTTATTTAAGAATACATTGTGTACAAAAGGAATACATTAAGAATTTATTTGTTTATTTTGCCACGTTGGCAAATTGTTATTGTTATACTCCACTAAACTAAAATCTCTCTGAAGTCTTAATATCTCATGCAATCAAGCATTGTGCTTCAGGTTTGTTTACATATTTTTACTCAACAAGATACAAATACTGAAGAAAATTACTTGTTTTGTGTTGCCATGAAGGGACAAATTGAAGCCTAAAGCTAAGTAAAGCAACACACATGCCTCATCACCACCAACCGGGCCTTTCTTTTTGGTCAAACCATGCTGTCATGTCTTGTAAACAAGTTCTTTTAGCAAAAAGAAAAATGGTTTGCCGTTACACTCCTGAGATGCTGTAGCCTTTGCCACTAATTAAAAAACATAACGTCTGCTTATTAGGCAAATTAACCACAGGCTAAATTTTGTGGACTGAGCTGAAAAGAGAAAATTATAAACCAAACACACTTATTTCACTTGAATATTTAAATAGGCCATGAAAAAGATGAAAAAGATTTAAAAGAAAAGCTTATTTCATTACTGAGAAATATTAATGAGTTGTTTTATTAATAACTGTTCAGTGAACGACAGTGACAAAAGGTATCCAAGTTTCTGAAAAAAAAAAAAAAAAAAGACATCAATTGAAGTTGAAGTGCAACATCTAACTGACCTCAGAAAACAGCTTTAACAGAAAGTCCAGACGTTTAAGTTTGTGTGTGTGTGTGTGTGTGTGTTTGAGTAGGTGTGTGAGTGGGTGGATTATTGAGTGTTGGAAGTACGCCTGCAAGCATTTTGTCTTCATTTACATACTTCACCTCAACTTGCGGCTGCATTTGCATATTCGAAAACAAATGGGATTTCCAATCAAGTGCTTGATATCAAGCCAATCAGAACGAAACGGCAAGTGAATATTTGAGCAAATGCAATAGTTGCTGTTGCAAGTGAGCTGAATTGAAAATGTAGAAGTAAATAACTATTTTTGGCCGAACCAAGAAAGAAATATTCCAAGGTCATGGCGAATGTGACCCGAACAAATGCTCTCCTAACTTGATTTAAATACTTCTGTAGCCGGAAGACGCCGTCTGCCAGTTTCTGCCTCTCCTTGTGGATCATCTGAGGGCTTTTGGAGCCCCAGCCTGAGCTTCAGTGGCAGGGAACACGTTGGGACGGCTTCTCTGCAGGCAGCAGATCAAAGCCAAGTAACGAGATTCCAAGAGCCGCATGTGGAGAGATGCTGGATTAGCAGGATTAAGTGGGAACGCACCACTGCTTGGGGAACCGTTTCCTTCAGGACTCCAAACGGGGAAGCCTGAACTCACCGGGCCCAGACGAGAGCCAGAGAAATCAGGGCCACCTTTTCTGTGAATTTCATCTCAAAACGGCACAGTTTGGCAGGGGACAATATAAGTCATGCTTTATCTCAGCTCTCCGGTGCTTATGCTTGGTTTATTTTTTTTCCTCCTTCTGGGGAAAAGAGGATTGTATTGCTTTTCTTTCTTTGTTGCATTTCTGGTCTGCCTCCACTTTTGTTCTTCTTGTTCCAGAGACGGCCGCTAAGCCATCCGAGCCATCGCGGGATTCTTAAATTTGGCTGAGATGGATAAAAGCAATGTACAAACACACTCACGCACATAAAAACTGTGAAACAGCACTTTATTTTTTTTTTCCATTCCTCTGAGTCATAATTGCCCGAGGAATAGAGTATCAAGTCTATGGGGGCATTTAGAAATGATAATGGCTAGATAATGGCGATATTTCTGTGAGGCAACAAACGCTGTGAGAGAAAAGGCTAGAAGCATTATCTGGACACATTTAAGTGTTGTGTTTCTCGAAGATTGGCATCCCTGGGAGCTATTTGGAATGAAAGTTCACTCCTAGTTCTGCAGGAACGAGAGTTGGCATTCCATCTGCTACAAAAGCGAACAGAGTACCTACATAAACTACTGCTGTTGCTCTATAAAGTGTTATTGATTGTTTTTGAATTGAAACCTGCTGACCTCTTGCTCAGGAAAAAGAATCTGATAACACTTTACACTAAGAATCAATTCATTAGCACTAATTAATGCGGTAGATTTCATGAACTAAAAATGAAAAGAAGAGTCATGTGCATCAATTAATGTTAATTTGTAAATATACTGTGCTAATCTAAAGTATACATTAAAAGTATAAAATCATTTACTTAAAAGGTTAAGTATAAATCCCACATCAATTACACTTATTCATTTGAAATGTTCAAATGTGGCAAACAATATTAGCAGATATGCAAAAATAATTAATATAGGTTTATATATATATATATATATATATATAAAATTATACAGTTCTGCATTTTCTTTCACTGTATGAGGTTTTTCTAATAAATAAAAAAAACATACTGAAACAAAGTAGACCTGCAGTGCTTTTCTGTTACTGTAACTTCATATGGGACAAAAAAAAAAAAAAAAAAAACATTTACCCCCAGTTTCACAGACAAGGCTTAAGCCTAGTCCAAGACTAAAATGTAAATCTGAGCTGTTTCAACTGAAATAAAATTGCAC
>JAUCNO010000353.1:15600021-15616129 GCA_032353835.1 Enteromius viviparus
TCACCAGCTTCCTGTTTATATACCTGCGTGAGGTTCCTCCCGGGTCCTAGTGCCCTCACGATCTGGTACGTGTGACACAATCTCCGCGAAGAGGCTGTGTCCTCCCGTGTCTTAAATCAGACAAGCAGGTAACGGGAGGCCGGCTGGTGTCGGCTTGCTGCGCCATTTCCACGGGATCTGTGCGCCTTTCATGAAGGTTCCTCTGTGCCAAGGCAAACCCCTCCTCCTGCCCCGCAGTCTGACCTACAGCGGAGTAGCTCTGGCTGTGTTTCTACTGGGTCTCCTTCGCCCAGTAGGTTGCGGCTACAAAAGAAGGCTGTGTTTCCATTCACTTATATCCATATCTTATCGATATAGTTTATTCCTTTATTTCCCATGAAAAAAACTGTTTATACTTCATGTCTCTGCCCTCAACCCATGCTTCAGCACATCTGGCATCCCTGAGGGGTCCCCATTTGGCCCCCAGGGCGTTGAGAAGGTTACGTGCAGACTCTCCTGCTGACATGCTTGCCTGTCGGCACCAGGGTCTCTGCGAAACGTGGCCACAGGATTCAGGTCTTTTCCCATATGTAACGTCGGGGTGACTCGCCTGAGGGGGAAAGTCTAAGGTTACGTAGGTAATGTTCCCTGAAGGGAATGGAGATGGTACATCTCCTTGCCATGACCCTGGGTCGCACTGACGCTGGTTCCTCAGAGAAAACCTGCAAGTTCATTCCAGCCATGCCCTCTTGTACTCACGCTGTGATAAGGTTCACCTGGCTGTAATTATTGCACGCCAATATTCATTGGCCTTTTCTCATTACTCGAAGGCGATTGGTCTCTCAGTTCCCATATGTACCGTCTCAGTTCCCTCCTTCAGGGAACGTGGGTTACCTACGTACGTAACCTTAGACATTCTACCATAACTGTGTGAATAGTTCATTCCGATTTTCAGGTAAATGATTCCTATGAGCCTTTTCTTGTTAGTAAATAATACAGCCAGTCAAGTGAATATTAGAATAAGAGTGAATCAAAACCAACACAGTCTCAAAACTGATTCGTATGTACTTCACAAATAAGTTCATTAGTACGTCTATCTCACTCGTGCAATTTTGTCTTTTGATTTGTCTACACCACAGTGAATTGTCATTTTGGGGCAGGGTTAGGTCATTCGTACAAATTCGTTATGTATGAATTAGTATGAATTAGCCTCCTTGTAAAATATATAGGAATTACCATGAGATTGGGCTGATCAAAACATAGAGGTCAGTCAATAAACTGTGATTCCCGAGTGAAAAATCTCATGAACCGGTTATTTTGAGTGAATCACAAACTATCCTTAAGTAACCTAAATCGTTAAACTTCTTATGAATCCCACCCCAAGTAACAAAACTGGTGTCTTTCAGTCAAAGCCTGTGACGGCCTTGTTGCCGCCTTCAGTCACAGAATGTCTTGCATCAATTTCGCAGCCCAATTTTTCATTGTCCCAATCTGCATGCAGCAGAGGAAGGAAAAACGATTTGGACGCAGAGCTAAACACATTCACACACCTTCTGTCATCCTTCTGCTCCTCTCATGGGGTGTTGTTCTCCATGCCTTGTTATCCGGGTGTGGGGAGCCAGAGAAGGGAATGCTCATGTGATGTCATAGACGCGGGGAAAGAGATGATGGGGCACAGAAGTGTGACACTGAAGATGTAAAGCTAGTTACCTCCCGCTGCGTTCCTTCACCGGTGAACTGTCAAGTGTCTCGTATACAGCCGAGACTTTCTGTTAAAGCTTCACCTGAGACCAAAATTCATGCAAGAGCATTGCAGATGTAAGATTGACTCTTATGTGTGGCCTTTGTTTTAGGTTATTCATTCAATTGCTATAAAAAGCCTAAGTGAGGCATGAGTTCTTACCAGGGATAAATCCATTAAATGTGTTTACATGTAACATGAAACAAGTTAATGAATCACCTCAGACATAAATTATTGAACAAATACAGATTTCCTTGAGTGGTCAGGTTAAGTTCAGTATATGTTTAGGTGCTTTTGAAGACAATAATATTATATATTAACTGCAGATTTTAGTATTGCACGCAAACATTTCCTTTTGCACAGATGACTCATTGCAGACCCTGTCATTGAGATAAGCATCAGGGGCAAACAACAGAGCTCTACCGCTGTGGAAGAGATTTGATTTAAAAGCTGAACTTGTCCTTGAAATAGAACAGAAAATAAAACCAATAGTGTTAGTGTGAGAAAGTTTCCATTTGTAACATCTGAGACTTATGCAATACTGAAAAACAAACTCAGCTTGCTAGATGGATGTCAGTTGCACCAACGGACAAAAGCAGTCTGTTTATTATTAGCATGAGCTGCAGCCATGATGTCTGTCATGCTCTTTCATCAGCTTTGAAAGTTATTCCAACAGTGTAGTCTTGTTATTGTTATAGCTGTAGACCTTCCTGTTCTCTTTGCATTCGCTACTAAAAATGTATTTATTGTTTTAGCTATTTAATACATTAGATTGTTTCTTTAACAAAATACAAAATAAATATAATTGCAACTTTTTTTCCTTCTTTCTTGCAAGATGTAAAAGTTGTCCACTTTAGACATTTAACTAACAGTAAGTAACTTTGTAACTACATGTGTAACCACAGTTATTAAAAATAAATTGTGATCTGTTCGGAAATGTGTGAAAGTACGTCAGAAATTATTTTATATAATTCCATATAGTTTACATTTCGCATTTCTGAATTTATATCTTACAATTCTAAGTTTATATGTTGAAATTCTGATTTAATATCTTATTCCCATTTTACATCTCGCAATTCTGAATTTATATCTTCAATTCTGATGGTGCCTTCATGTGCTTTCATAATTATCGTACATATGAGATTCCTAGTTGGAAATTGGACATATAATGCCTCTCTATGGCCGTTCATGTACAATTTCAGATTATAAAAATCATATTTACCAAAACTCTGATAGCATGTGACAGCTGTAGGAGTTTATACCTTGCAATTCTGACTTTTCCTAATAAATGCTCAAAATTCTGTAAAAAAAAAACAATTAAAACAATTAAAAACAATTGAAAACAATTAAAAAAAATACAATACTTTTATGAAATCTGAATTGCATAAGTTGTCATTCTTGATGTGAATAGGCTAATGTCTAATATCTAATATTCTTTTTTTATACATTTGTCTGCCAATGTGAATTCAACATTGTTCTAAACCTCTGAAAGTGAAACTGTCCCTTTTAATTTTAAGTGTTTGCTCAACCAAGTCTGACTTTTGAGTGAACTTTCCTGTTAATGAATAATAGATTTTAATAGAGATTAAATGTATTGTCCTTAAAAAAAGAATAGAAAATTAAACCAATAGTTTTTAAAAAAAAATCAATTTGTAACATCTAAGGCTTATGTAATACTTCTGAAAAACAACTTTTTTGTTGTACTTTGTGTGAACTCAGCTTGCTGAAGACTGTTCTGAGTTAACACCTTTCCTTTGTGTTGTACACAGAAAAGAGAGGACAGAGTGTTCTATTTTGAGTGCCATGAAAATGCAGACTATCTTATTAAAGTCCTTATGAAGTGACAGGAGAGCATTTTATTTCAAATTTTGTCATGACATGGTGTTATGACAGAAATTTGTCGAAGTGCTTTATTAAGTCACATAATGCGAAATTTGCCAGCAAGCTCAAACTTTTTCTGTCATGGATATGGAAATTTCAAGGGTATGGGTAATTTGAGTCACAGTTGTACCTGAGATTTGTGTCAATTAATGAAGTATTTTGGTGAGCTGCAGGGGTATTGGTCCTGACGTCCTGCCGTTGTCTCTCAATAATTGAAGCCTATAATAGTTTGCACTAACTTGGCACCAGGAAAGTCCATTGCTACAATACCAAACCGCTTCCTATGACCAGCATAGCCTGTCAGATATTCATGCAGACGGGGGTTTATTAGCCGGGCCAGGGCATTGGGATGTGCCAAGATACTGGCACCGCTGCTGTAGGTGAGGAACATTTGGTTTTTGTTCCCAACCGCAGCCGTCTCCAGATGAGTGGAGACACTTCTCCATTTCTTCTCCACTTCCTCTGGCTGCAGAGAGGACACCTGGGGCAAGAAAAAGTTTTTATCAGTACAAATTTAAAAAGGTGGTGAGGGACCAAAAAGTCAATTGATGGATTTTTAAAGAACGTTGACAGATGAAGATTATACTCTGGAAACTAAATATAAAGTCTCCTAAGGATCACAGTCAGTTTTCCAAAAACCCTTGAAATTACTGAAAATTTAATTGAAATTTAATATTTTGTCTTGCACCCCAGCTGTTGATTTTACAAACTAACAAGTTTCTTTTTTGAGGGTTATATGAACATAAAATACGAAACACTGAAAAAAAATGGAAGCTACCTTTAATGGCAAATAGTGGTTTTTATGTACATTATAAAGATCATTGTGTTTGGAATTGAGTTTTGGATCAGTAAGATTTTATGGTTTGAAATGTATCTCTTATGCCCACTAAGGATGCATCATAATTTGATTAAAGACACAATAAAAACGGTTATAATATGTATAAACATAAACATAACTGTTTTCTATTTGAATATATATTAAAATATGATTTGTTTCTGTTTAAATTTAAAAAAATTTAATTTCAACAACCAGTTTACTCCAGTCTTCAATATTATTATTATTATTATTAAATTATTTTATAATTTTTATTCTTACTTTGTCTTTATAAATGTAATTATTAATAATTGCCAATTCATTGTTATTAATACATAGTAATATATTTATTTAAAAAAGAAAATATACACAGTAATTGTGATAAATGAAATGTAAAAACAATTATGGAAAAACTGTAGTCAAAATCACTTATGAATAGAATATTTCCAGTCAAGCTGTATCAAAAAAAGTCATTTTATCAAATTATGCAAATTAAAGTGTAAAAATATTAAATTATCTAAAATGCACAAAGCAACTGTCAGCAGTTTTATTCCAAAAGTGTTTAAAATGCATTTCCATTACCATCTTTTATTGAATTTCAAAAGTTCCTATGATATTTGTTGCATCAGTAAAAGGGCCTTCTAATAGATTTTATTTTCTCCACATGCTGAAAAGCCCCTCCCATATTCACAAACCCACCAGTGTGTCCTTACCTTCCAGTAATCTGCTATGTCCAGCGAGTTGTAGCGTATTCCCAGGTCAGGGCCAGTGAAGTCTTGCAGTACGATCAGCTTTCCTCTCGCCGCTCCCATGCTAGGCATCTCACGACTGTGCCACAGCAGGTCCCAGTCTGCGTACTCATTGACATATCGCACCACTGCGTTGTAAATATCTTGTGTGTTGCTCAACTCCTCTTTCAGCCTCATCAACACAGTTTCCGATGGATACTCCATTAAGAAAGCCGCTACGTCCTTTAACACATCCCCAAAGTGAGCATACTGATAAGAGATGCCGTGGTGGATGGTCAGGTTGCCTTTGGCGTGGCGAACGCGGATATCCAGAAAACGGATTCCGGCTCGGAGCTGGAGGGCGAGGGACCAGGAGTTGCATTCAGCCAGTGTGCCTCCGTACAGGGCCATGGTGTTGTGTGTCCCGGGCATAGTCACATCTGACAGGGAGTAGATGTCAGGGATGATGGCCATCCAGGAAGGATCGAGGATCTCAGGTGTAGAGGTGTCATCATAGTCAGGGGTCTGGTTGGCCCTGTGTCTTGGGACGGTTGCTCTGTGAGGTCAAACAAAAGTCAGATCACCATCAGACACAAAAATACGTCCTTATCTGTCTTGCTAAAAAGATACAAGATTGGAAGGAGTGAAAACACTCGCGCTTATCTATAATGGATGGGTATAATGAAATTAGATAATTGGTTAATTTGCTCCTGATGATACCAGGTAGACAAAGAGACACGTATCCATTTGGCCAGAATGAGATAAAAGCACTTGTTAAAATAATGGATAACAGATGGAGATGGACTTCTCTTTCTTTTCAGTGAAATGGATTTTGCTTTACTATAAATGGAATAAGAACTGTAATTTGTTATATAAGATACTATGAAAGAGGTTTTGGAATTATGGGTATTAAGAATCTCACCCCAGCAAAACGCCC
Source organism: Enteromius viviparus (assembly GCA_032353835.1). Taxonomy (NCBI): domain Eukaryota; kingdom Metazoa; phylum Chordata; class Actinopteri; order Cypriniformes; family Cyprinidae; genus Enteromius; species Enteromius viviparus. The sequence goes on from JAUCNO010000353.1 coordinate 15,606,102, forward strand.
ATCACCATTAGCTGCAAAATGCGTCCTCTGGCGCCTTCCATAATGAGCCTTTTCAATGACCACTGATCCTTTACTATAAAGATAATCATTAGAATAATTCAATTTGTTTTTTACTGACACTTGTGATATGTTTCTTGGTGGAATGACATCATCCTGCATTAAAACCAGACATTTGTTAATTATTTTATGGGGTCCAAAAGTCTGCTTCTGTTTGCAGTCTTTTGTAATGTAATCATTTTTCTTCAATACAAATGACATTATCCAGAAAATATAATAAAAAAATGTAAAAAGGGGAACATTTATATGAATTCCAGAATTTCTAGTGTTTTGTTTGCCACAAATTTGCATCAGACTGCAACAAAATCAGATGTTCCAAAGAACATCTTGTGCTTCAGCCGGAAAATGTTTAACATAATCAACAACACAAATTTGTTTATTTGATTAGTTTTTAGTGCAGAGTCTGAAATATTTCTACACTGTAAAAATTAGAGTCCGATCTTATGGCAGTTTGTACATATTTTATGAGGTGGCTAATTCGTATGACCTCACAAATTTATACGATTTTACTAAATCGCACATATTTAATGAGTTGTTGTATGAATTTGTACAAATGACCTATACCTAAACCTACTCGTGACTGGGACTAATTCATACTAATTTGTACAGCCACACGAATTCATACACAAACAAATCGTACAAGATCATATGAGTGAGAATTCACATTTTAAAAGGAAATGCTATTTCATTCTTCAAAAAAATCACAATAGTTCAATTCATTAGTTCCTTGCTGTTTCTTAGCTATTGTAAAATTTACTAGCAATTTCTGAGTGAAACATGTTTTCCCTGTGATTTCTTTTATGACATTTCTTTTAATGGTTTTTCAGGTTAAACTGATTCATCTCAAATTCATCTCAATCCCAGCTGCAGAAATAATTTCTTACCTTGTAAACTGGGGTTGTCGGTGAACCAGAAGAACCAACTAGTCAGGTTAGCAAAGAAAAACCTGCTGCTGTTTTTGTACCTAGTTTTTCAGTGAAAGCACAGTTCTGGCTTGGGCTTGTTGGAGGCACCAATACAAACTGACCCTTTTGTTTGAGGGGTCATTCTGCCTATTAATAGAGTACAGTAAAAAGCTGACTCAATGAGAGCGGAGAAAATGCTCAAGCGAACTCAGCTGGCCTGCATACCAGATGTAGTTGTATATATTATTTCAAAATCTTCAGTACACTACTTTAGGGTTTCCTTAAAGTTTATTTATTTGTTTATTAATGAGCGAACAAAGAAAAAGGAAGGCAATACACTGTATTTACTGTATACAGTAAATATGTACCAGAATAAAAATCTAGGTATAGTGCGAATAAACATAAGCCTGAACTTGCAATAAACATGGTCAAAGTAACCTTTTTTGGGTTTATGGGAAAATATAAGTTTACATTTTCTGTGAGCTATCTACTTTTCTGTTATGTGTTTTTTTTGTTTTTTGTTTTCCCAGGGGTGTAGCAAAAAAAAAAAAAAAAGATAAATGTTCAAATACTTCCAGAGAAACATCTTTGTTGTTGTGTACAGTATGGTATTAAACCTCTGAAAGTAAGTTTAATTTTCTAAAAACAAAACAGCCTTAGCATTAGCATACGGCATTTGTCATTTTAATGTAAAAGTGTCATTTGTTTTCCACAGTGTTGCTGTCTTTAATCTTGCCACGTATCATGAATAGTTTGTGTGGGATAAAATTGTGCATCCCTAAAGGGACATGATGATGGAAGTTACTGTAGGTGCTGGAAAAATTATATTTCAGTACTTTTGTAGTGGCTCAAAAAACTTATGCAGAGTTTCTTGTAAGAAAGCGAAACGAGTGGATGCAAAACTATTGAAATGTACTCCCTGTCTGTTTGTGTTTATCTATAAATGCGGATGGTGCTAGCATTTCAAATAGATAAACAAATTATAATGACAACACTCTTAATCACTTTTATTAAAAATATTTTTCCTTTGTTTGTATCCTCATCAAAATAATTGAACCAGTTTCAAACTGAAAAATGAAAAATGAACAGCTACATGTATTTAACAGGCACTTTTTTATCCAAAGCAAGTGATTTGCTTAATAAAAGGTAAGACATGTAATCTCATGTAAACACATTTCTAGCATAATAAGGTTCTAATTGGCTTAATTTTAATTTTGGCATGTAAACACTCTCAAATAAAAAAAAACACTTTTACAAATCAACTCTAATTTCTTTCATAGCCCTATTTGTGCTTAGCTCCATTAATTCCACACGAATCATTGTTGCACTTCACAATAGAACAATTTTTTTTTTCTCAAGTTTAAAAGCTCAAATGCAATTAACAATGAAACACTATAATAATGCCCAGCATGATGTTATCTATGCATCTCACTATTGCTTCTTCTATTCCCATCACACGTTTGAAATCAGCTGGTTTCTTCAACCCCCACGCTCCCTCAGCCGTATCTTCTGAAGTAAATAATAAACATATTTAATTAAAATGAAAATGTGCCTTGTTTCCCCTTTAATCCTTATGCATTCTCTGTAATTGTGCTTCTATTAGCTTTGCTTGTATGCAGTGGCATACATAAATATGTTGTTGTTTTGAGGCTATCGAGCATTTAACAAAGCAAACCTTAATATACTGATTTTGACTTCACCTGAGTAAACAATATTCAACACGGTCTGCCAGTCTGCGCTGGATGTGCAAAGTGGTATCTTGATATTTCAACAAATATCATCTGTCTTTTGTTCCACCTGTTGCAAACAAATTCTCTCATCACATTAGTCAATTAGGATTTCTTTTCAAATCCAAACTGGACTTTGACACCAATTATGAAGACATAATACAATCCACGGACGCTGATAATCATTTGGTGCTTTTTTAAATGAACAGACTTAAGCTTTCCCCGTTTATCTTTCTCGTCCCTACGCTCTGTCTATCTATTTCCCATTAGTGTCTGTGGTGACAGGATGTGTATTGTGATGCTTTATGTCCTTTGTTTCTTTTTGTCTCTGTCTGTTTTGTAATTACAGGGAAACAGTCGTTTTCTATTGGTTGATGATTCTAATCTGTCTTTCTATGGTGGAGTAATTACAAGCTCAAAGTGTAGCTGTGTCTTTTAGTGTCTTTGGTCTCCACGTCCAATCCTTCAAAGAACCTTTATTAAAATTTGATTTCACCACTCTATCCATCGCTCTCTTTGCTTAACCGTATGTGGCGGAAAGCGAACAGAGATGAGTGTTCATATTCAATTCATTCTCCAGGAAAACTGAGTGGGGGGATTGTGAGATTGGCAGCAGTTAAAGAGACAAAAATATTATAAATACTCAGCAGTCACCAGTCGTCTGTGACATCTGTCAAAATCTGCTGATACTGCTTGAGTCTCTGGTGGATTCAGAGCATAAATCACATCATTAGTGTATATGTTTCATTCAGATTTTAAATGTGTATCGCATATTTACATTATGGCTAGGCTAAAAACTGTAATACATTTACATTTTATGAATGCGTTGGGCATTAGCCATCTGACCCTCTATAGACAGCAATACAACTGAAATTATCCCAGGTCCAGAAACATAGTAAAAACATTGGTAAAACAGTCCATGTGACAACAGTGGCTCAACTTCAGCTTCGCAATGCAAGAAGAATACTGTTTTTCACGCAAAGAAAACAAAAATAACATAACTCCCCTGAGTTACATCTTTCACCATTTTAGAGAGTATAATGTACGATTTCCCCTTAGTGTAAACAACCGCAGATTAAAAAAAAAAGATAACATTCATGTGTGTGTTTCCCCCTGGATATAAACAAGGCTAATTACGTCAAATATTTTAAAGTGTGCGTATGCGCTGAATAGTGATACTATCTAACATGACGGAAGACATAACTCAGGGGAGAAGAGTGGTTGAGTAAATTATTTTATTTTGTTTTCTTTGCGCAAAAGAAAGTATTGGATTCTCCTAGCATCCCAAAACGGAAGTTGAGCAACTGATGTCACAAAAACTGTTTTACTGATGTTTTTACTACTTTCCAGCTAACAAATTTCTGTTTTAAGAATGTTTTCTATCAACATTCATCAAGCACAAATAGACATTCTAAGGCCCGTTGTTCTGGGGATGTTTTCTATCAACGTTACAAGAACGTTAACGTTATAAAAACATTTAAAAAACATTATTTTAATAACGTTTTGTACTAACATTTACACAATTTTTAAAGAAATGTTCTGGGAAGGTTCCCTTTTAGCTGGGTTTATGGACCTGTGATAATTTCACTTGTATTACTGTTTATGAAGGATCAGATGGCTCTCTGATTTTATCAAAAATATCTTAATTTGTGTTCCGAAGATGAATTATGGCTTTGGAACAACATGAGGGGGAGTAATTAATGACAAAATTTACATTTTGTGGTGAACTAACCCTTTAAGCTTTGTTTGTAATTCATTTAGTAAACTTTAAAACTTCATTTATTTATTGTTGTTCATTTTTCATGCTCAACAAAAAATTCATTTTTAGTTAAATATAACAACCCTGCTTTAAGAACCTAAAATAATGCTAAAGGTCAATAAAAATCTAAGTAGAACATAGCTGCTTATCTAAATTCCCAGAAGGACCCTGTCACACAGTCAAACTCACCTGATCCAGAACCAGCACCCACAGAAAACTCACAATCCCTCAATCTCAACCTCACTCACCTGATCCAGGACCTGCCTCCGTGGAAAGCCCGCAGACACCAGTGACGCTTTCATTATCTCCCGAGTACTGACACCTGTTGGAAATCAGTAGCGCTGTTTAAAAGTTCGCTCAGCACAACAGTTGTTGGCTGAGCTCAAGGTTAAACGCTCAAAGCATAGCTGCCTTTGCTCTTTACCTGCTGGATCGGTGTCTGAGACTTGAACTGAATCTGTGGCTTGAATACCTTGCTCTATAACTTACCTGATACCTACCTGTGTGATTCTATGACTCTCCGCTGTCAACCTGCAATACTTACCATAATACTTACCTATTGAGAGCCTGCTTGACTTTTTTTGATCTTTTGTCTCACTTCACCTAAAGTTTGATGGCTGAAATGAATCGTTTATGTTTTTGCACGAAATAAACTCACCTCAATTGAATCCTGCTTGTCTGTAGTCTCTGAGCGTGACAGACCCATGTAGTTCACATATTTTATGTTCACATTATGTTTATTAAAAATTTGAAATCTGAATCTTATATATAATTCTGTTTTTATCCTGTTCTCCTTTTAGGCCTGCTGGGAAATGATCAAGTGTCTTGGGAGTCTGAGACAATGCAAGGGCATCAGATGCTCTAGGTCTTCATGTCTTATCATTTGTCTTTTCAAACATAAGACATGAGCATCATTATATAGGCAACAAAGACATTGCTTTGTTCCATGAATATACATTATGAAAAACAAGCATGTTTAAATTTGGGTCCTGATCTGAAAATACTACGTACTGTAGCACCTGAGTTCGGTCAGGTGTGATCCAGGCAGGTTACTGAATATCAGCTCCAGGAGCAATAGCGCTAACACCACCAAGGTCATGGGTTGAACGCATTCTGATAAAAATGCACCTGCATTGAACAGTAAGTCACTTAAGATAACACTAACCCTGCAAAATGAATATGGTATGCACTAGCATAAATGCACATACATTATAGCAGAAAGATTATGGGTATGGTCTGTGTTAATTAGGCAAACCCTGACCATTTGGTTTACATTTATGCATTTAGCAGATGTGTTTATTCAAAGCATAAAGAGGCATTAGCAATTTGTCACAAAGCCAGCAATATTAGCAATTTACTATGCTACTGGATTATGAAACAAGCTGGAGCGGATGAGTTTTGGTTTAGGGTTGTGCGTTCGAATAAATAGTTGAATAAAGTTATTTTGGGTTTTTTGGGGACAACAAGTATTCTCATAGCTTCATAAAATGACAGTGGAACCACTGATGTTGCATGCACTTTTTTAACAATATCCTAACTACCTTTCTAGTTCTTGAATGTGGTAGTTGCACTGCTGTCTACTCAGGGACAGAAAGCCAACCGGTTTGGATCAACATTAGGATAAGTAAGTAATGACAAGAGTTCAGATTTTTAGGGGGATTTTCCTTTAAGTGCTTGCAGAAAATGGTTTCTGCAGCTCAGGTAAATGTTGGGAGCTTATTTCACCAGAGAGGAACAGGAAGAATAAAGGTTCTGAAGGAAAAACAAGGCACTGCTCATTTCGTAAACAAAGCTGACGGAAGGGAGTACGAGTAATTTTTGAAATCTGAACATCCCAACCATGCAGCAATATCAACATTGCAGCCAATGGCGTGCGTTTAGGGTGGGGGTATCTATTGGATGACCAATGGATGTGAATGGGAGTGTTTGGGAAAACCAAGCTATTATATCTTCAATTACATCTTACAATTTTTTATTTTTTACCATCAAAAAGATCCAAGACTCCAAGGGCCTTCATTGGTATCCATGACCCTATATCACGGTGCATCATGTGAACATCTGTGCTGGTGCCGGTTTGCTCCACCCTTCCATTCAGCCTTGGGCGATGCATCTGCAACAGTGAGAATCCCCCATCGCCTCGTTATCTCGCACTCAGCATCTCTGTGATTTACTCACCTGCTTCGATGTACGCCGCACAAACTACAGGACGAACGAGAGGGGGAAGGCGTGAGAGGAGAGGAGAGGAGAGGAGAGGAGATGTTAGAAAATGTAAGAAGCTGACAGCAGCAGAGCTTTTCAAATGGAATTGTTTATGGAGATGGAGTATGTGAAAGACAGAGAGAGAGAGAGAGAGAGAGAGAGAAAGAGAGAGGAGATGATAATGACCAGATGTCAGATTGAAATCTAATACACTTAATGCGTTGAAGCTCCATGCCGAGCTGTGCTTGTAGCTCAAACTGTGGAATTAGAGATTTGACACGCATTTGCAAGTGATGTGAGACATCTACATCATAGTGATACATAAGATGTGCAGGTATATAATAGAGTAGGAATACATCAGGATGCAGGCTTATAAGTTATTAAAAACCTGCACGGTTTGACTGCCCCTTGTCAAGAGACATTTATAAAATCATAAGTGTGTTATTAGTTTACAGTTTCAACTGTAACTCTCGAAAGAACTGACAGTACTGAAAATCAAATGTTAAGTGTATGAACTTTAGAAAAAACAACAACAGCCAGAAATAGAGTAAAAAAATAAACAGAAACTAAACAGAAGTCAAAGAGATGTAATGCATAATATAATGATTATATTATATAACACATCGTGTATATAATTAAGGATAAATATGCACCATAATAAAGTTTGTCTTAACAACAATATGCAATATAATTTGCTATCTAATCTAATATAATATACTACGATTGTTTAAAAAAGATGTGAATACTTTTATTCAGAAAGGATGAACTAAATTGACCAACAGACACATGTACAGACATGTGCACAGAACAGAACAACATTTCAAAATGTAAATCTTTTCAAACATTTGTCCTGGAATCCTGAAAAAGTGCATTACGTGAAAAATGCATTACGGAATGCCTATTTTTAACAATAAATAGTAATAAAAAAATTTCTTCAGCACAAATTTTGCATTTTATATTTGTGTGTATGTATGTGTGTGGGTGTGTGTGTGTGTCTATATTAAATTGTAATATTTCACAGTATTCTTGGTGAGCAAAAGAAACTTTCTTACCAACCCACGTGATAATGTACAGTATATGTAATATTTATTAGCATTACCTGTTAATGATTGTATATTATTATTGTAATTTTTATATATTTTGTTATCTAAAGCAACTAAAAGGTGCATTTTATCATAATATCTTCCCCGGGAATTAAACTCATTACCTTGGCTTTGCTATCTTAATTAGCATTTTACTGCATATAAACAAGTACATTACTTTAAATGGCACAAAGGTGTGCAAATGACCATTCAAAATAAACGTTTCACCTAAACAGTTCATTGCAGCTCCATATTCATTATCAGAAGTAAAACACAGGCAGCAGGGCGAGGTCTCCACTCTGGGGGAAAAAAAAGGAAGCTGGAATTGAAGTTAAGCCTGGAAGCCTTTCTGAAGTATGACTTTGCCCTCTCTATCAATGATTACACTCACAATAGCCGGAGATCTCCTCCACTGAACCCTCGCCTCGTTCTTAAAGCCACTCCATGTCTCTGTTATCTCTCAGCTTAGCTAACTCATCCGTGTAAGCATGTAGCCCATCAGACACCTCCCACCTCCCCCCTCGACACACCTCCCACCCAACCTGAGGTAGTCTCTGAAGAGACCCCGTCTGGCTGGTTCTCAGAGAGACATCTGTGCCACGCTCTAGCAGCCGCAGCAGGATGGCAGGCAGACCCAGTGAAGTTGAGTCGCATGCTTTAGCACCCGTCCTCTGAGCTATTCCTCCCTGAGTCGCCTCCTGACTGTGTCTTTGCGATGTAGTCCATGCTTCATGGTTTCGGCAACACTGGCCATATTTCAGTGTCGGACCCTCATAACCAATTATGGCTCTCAATCTCGAGTGCTAAATGACCCTCGTAATGTCACCGGAGATATAGCCCGAGTCATCTCTCAATTTCTGCTGCCCTCGCTGACTGAGAGAGAGAGGAGCGATATCACGGCATTCGGGGAGTCTCGATGCAGCAGGAAACCTGGTGACCTTTCCACGTTCCTGACAAGAGGACTTTGCTGCCCTTTTGTGAAAATGCTAATTCCAAACGTTTGCCTTATAAAAGCAGCTTCCTCTGGGATAGGCCCAGCATGTCAAACAGAGGCAGGAGCAAAGCCCCGGTGGCAAGTGAGGTCGGCTGTCTGATTGGTCCTCAGTGTGAAGTGTTGTGCTGTCGCACACATTTGTCACTGTGTTTGTGTACCTCTGGCCTTATTTACATGTTTGCTTCTGGAGTAATATTTACGGCAATGTTTGTCAGAGTTTGACCTTTTAGTTAGAAACAGTTTGTTGTAATCAAATGCAAAACGGTTTGATTCAAAGGATGAAAATTTAGGAATCAAAAACAAAAAGGTTCATTTATAATGAGTGAAATTCAAAAGTCGTAATATTGCTATTCATCTTCAAAACAGATCAATGAAAAGGTCAAAATATTTTTAAATATATATATTTTTCAAATATATGCTTTCTTATTAAAATTAATTAATTAAAATTAAAATCATATTACTAATATATTGGCATTTTAACCTCAGATAACAATACATCATTGATTCTGGCATAACTTGCAATGCCATTTTTGAAAATAAAATAATTATAATAAAATAATAATAAAGAATAGACAGACACTTTGATGTTTTATCATACAATAATCTCATAATGTTATTTATGCCAAAATCCCTCCTGCAGTGTTTGCCAACCTAGTGAACAGGAACCGTTTGACCTCTGTAATCTTTAACAAATGCTTCTGTAACAAATATTACTATTTTTTGAGTAATAGTGATCAAGTACTTATTTGGAAAAAAGGAAAGGAAAGGACGTGACATGTGACCAGGTATGGTTTCCCATACTAGGAATTTGTGCTCTGCTTTTAACCCATCAAAATGCACACACACAGCAGTGAAAAGTGAACAACCACACACACACCGTGAATGCCCGGGCAGTAGTGCCTTGCTCAAGGGTCTCACCTCAGTCATGGTATTGAAGGTGGAGAGAGCGCTGGCCAATGACTAACCCCACCCACAATACCTGCTGGACATGGGTCTCAAAACCTTTGGGTTACAAGACCAACTCCCTATCCATTAGGCCACGACTGCCCCTTTTACACAGTGATTCCCCAAAAAATTGTTTAAAAAATTATACAATGTGATTTCCAGATTTTTCTTTTTAGATTCTGTCTCTCACAGTGGAAATGCACCTATGCTGAAGATTGTAGACCCCTCCATGATTTCTAAGACAACTTGCAAAATCACAGGGTGATCAAATACTTATTGATCTCACTGTATATATGTTTATATATATTAATTTAAAAAATTACTGAATCAACAATATATATATATATATATATATATATA
>JAUCNO010000353.1:15626544-15644500 GCA_032353835.1 Enteromius viviparus
GTCTGTACACCACAGCAAGGATTGTAGGAACAACTCCATTAATTTTCACAACGAGCGATTCAAAGGATGAGTGATCAGCGTCAGGAACAGATATGACTTTCCATTTTGCCTTATGTAGTATTGCAATCCCCCCACCCCGTCCGACAATGCGTGGTTTACTAATAAAAACATAGCCAGGAGGAATAGCATGATTTAAATGAAAAAAGTCATTGCTTTGTTGCCAGGTCTCAGTTAAGCAGAGGAAATCGAGCCTACGATCCCTCAGCAGTTCGTGTACGAAAGGTCCCTTGTTGGTCAACGAACGTATATTCCACAGTCCAAATAAAAGATCGTTCTTACCAGTTGTGGTTGTTACCATACTGGGCTTTGCAAGCAGGCTGGGATCAGCAGTACGTGTGGGTTTCCTGCGCGGACGTGGATTTGAGGACCAGAAGGATGGAATTGGATGTGAAGAGTCGATCTGGAAACTCCGGCGCGATCCGCGATGGACATATTTACGCCGAGGTAGATAAACAATATCCTGGTGGAGATACAGTGTAGGTGGGGGTTGACTGTGACGAACACGTAACTGTAGCAGTTCTGCTGCTGTGTAACGATGGGAAGACGACACCGGGCGGAGAAATTGAGAGAGAATAATCCCCACGACGGCAATCCACAGAATTAATTTGCCAGTCACCATAGTCACAGCCGAGAGTGATCCGACTAGCAGCGATTTCCAGACCAGTGTTAGTCCGACCAAGTTGGTGCGTACCGTCCAGCCAAATTTGTGGGGTGTCAAGCACAGTCACAAGGTAGCCGAGAAAGTCTCGCCAGAAAAGAAAATCACGGTCCTTCACGGAGCAGCGGCTGCTAACAGCGCCAGCGTTCACCCCGGAAGTGATCAATGTACACAGCAAGTACACAGCATGCTAATTCCAAACACGTATTATAGGTGTAACATAGTGATTCAGGACAAGCAAAAAACCCGGTTTGGAAAATGGGTTCACGATGTACTTACAGTAGTATATACGTTTTGTAAATTCTGAACCTCTGAACAAAGCATGCTTTGTTATGCGACTGCCTACATTATTCTATATACTTCTGCTCTTGCTATGTGTTGCCACGCCACCAATACAAGCTGTGTGAAGGCACTCATCTGTTAACATGGGCGCCGGAAAGAAATATGTGCTGCTTATGCGCACAGTGTGAAACCGGCGAAAGTCATCATAGCTTGCATAGTATAGACCAAGCTCCCAACCCAACTTTGTGAATAGATTCATTTTTTTTTTTATCGCGCGATATGAGTCTTGCATTAACGCAGCATGTTAATGCCGATAACGGCCCACCACTAATACATATACAGGTGCTGGTCATATAATTAGAACATCTTCAAAAAGTTGACTAATTTCACTAATTCATTTCAAGAAGTGAAACTTGTATATTTATATACATTCATTCCACACAGACTGATATATTTCAAGTGTTTATTTCTTTACATTTTTTGTGATTATAACTGACAATTAATGAAAACCCCAAATTCAGTACCAAAATCTGAAAATTTTTATACTTTTTAAGATGAATACAAAGAAAGGATTTTTAGAAATTTTGACCAACTGAAAAGTATGAACATGAAAAGTATGAGCATGTACAGCAATACTTAGTTTGGGATCCTTTTTCCTGAATTACTGCAGCAATGTGGTGTGGCTCTAAAAGTGGCCTTCAGCTCTTCTTTGTTGAGCCTGGCATATTGCATCTTCCTATTCACAGTACCACATAGATTTTAAGGTCAGGCAAGTTTGCTGGCCAATTAAGAACAGGGATACTATGGTCCTTAAACCAGGTACTGGTAGCTGTGGCATTGTAAAATGAAATCTACATCTCCATAGAGTTGGTCAGCAGCAGGAAGCATGAAGTGCTCTAAAAAATCCTGGTATACAGCTGCATGGACTTTGGACCTCGGACCTTAGAAAACACAGTGGACCCACAACAGCAGATGACATTGCACCCCAAACCATCACTGACTGTGGAAACTTTACACTGGACCTCTAGAAACGTGGGTTCTGTGCCCCTCCTCTCTTCCTCTTTAGGACCCTGATTTCCAAAGGAAATGCAAAATTTACTCTCATAACTTTGGACCACTCAGTCCTTTTTGTCTTTAGCCCAGGCGAGACGCTTCTGACGCTGTCTGTTGTTCAAGATTGGCTTGACACAAGGAATGTTACAGCTGAAACCCATGTCTTGCATATGTCTGTGCGTAGTGGTTCTTGAATCACTGACCCCAGCTGCAGTCTACTCTTTGTGACTTTTTAAATGGGTTTTGTTTTACAATTGTCTACAGGGTCCAGTTATCCCTACTGCTTGTACACCTTTTTCTTAACATGTCCTCCAACCAATACGCTCGTATAGGTCGTTTGTCCATAGCAGCGAAATACGACCTATCAGAGTGTGTACTACACTTGCACCCCTATCAGCATCAGCAGGACATTAGCACATTAAGGTTTGGTGTAGCTCAGGTTTTAGAGCGATGTGTTATAAGGAGAGACATGATCATGCGATCGTGGGTTGGAACCCAGGGGATGCATGCGCTAGTGAATCCCTATGAATCATGATTTTTCTGCCTTTTTGTTAGGGGGAAGGTTTAGGGGTGGGTTAGTGTGGTCATTCGTACAAATTACCTCTAACAAAATGTTTTAATCACAGTGAGATCAGTGTCCACATACTGCATTTGAACAAAACACGCGTTTTGATTGATAATGACAGTAATATGTCATTTCATGACGACAGATGCAATACAACACTGTCATCATTTTTACGCCCGCTAGAGGACACTTACATTTAAACCGTAAATATAGGTTGTAATACGGTACTCACACAATTGACCAATAGAGTCTTTTTTTTTTTTTTTTTTGAGAACAGGTGTTTTTTATAATATATATTATTCTTTCCTTCGTCTCTCTATTAATGTGCTTGGACGCAGAGCTCTGTGACCTTTTGTGTCTTGCCCTCCTTGTGCAAGGTGTCAATGGTCATCTTTTGGACTGTCAAATCCGGGTCTTCCTCATTGTGTAGCCTACAGAACTAGACTGAGAGACCATTTAAAGGCCTTTGCCGATGTTTTTAGTTATTTAGCCGATTAGTGTGGCACCAGGTGTCTTTAATACTGAATACCTTGACAATATTCAAATGACAATATGAACATTTTCTGAGATATGGTATCTCACTATATACACACTGTAATAAACCATTGTTAATTTTGGTAAGAGAAAAATATGACTCATGATGATGAATTCTTTAAAAATGTTGTCATGAAGAAATTATTGTTGCACATACATGTTTACAGGCAATTTAGAAAGTATAATTTCATTAAATATATAGTATTTAAAGGAATAGTTCACCCAAAAATGAAAATTCTGTCATCACTTTTCATCACATCACAATTCTGTTTCACACCTGTATCAGTGTCTTTTTTCTGTCAAACACAAAGAAAGATATTTTGAAATGTTTTTCTGGATGCCAAGTTTAGGAAACTTATTCACAGAACACAAAAATGGTAACAACATCTGGACTTTTTATTTAATTCATTTTTATTTCGGTACTGCAGCACAAACAGAAACAGCAGTGCCATGGCTGGAGTTTTAATTCACTGGCAACGCAAGAACAAATGAAACATATACCTTGAATGCAATGTTACTCTTTGGATAAAGGCACCTGCCAAATGCATAAATGTAAATGTCATGTAAATCATTGATTAATTCTGCGTAGAAAACAACTTACCAAACTTGATAACAACAGCAAATAAACCTGATAAACATTGAAAATATGCAACCTTATTAATTATTCATGTCCTGCTGGGAGCACCTGCATTGTAAAGCGTAGTAGACTTTACTTAATTTAAAGTTGACTAAAAATCTGTGCATCTTGGAATAAATATTTGAAAATATGTAGGTTTTTAACCCTAAGATACTCATTAGCAGTTTATGCTTTAACTTGATTATAGACGTAAAACAGATTGGGGAAGTAATTTCATATTGGCTTCAAACCACATAATGCCCAAACGGCTCCCATACCTCATCGATAATGAGTTACACAAGTATATGGGGTAAAAGAGGCTGGTGTCCCTGCACCAGCATTCACATTACAATACAAGCACACCCACACTGATTGAGTCGGTAGGGGGCAACCCGCCATGCCCACCTCAATCAGCACCTATTGAATTCTCCTACTCCTTTCAGGAAGGCAGGATGAGATGCCCTTCGAATAATGTGTTGGTGTAACTGAAAGTAGTTCTTGGAAACACACCCAAATGACCACACATGTCAAGTGAATAAATGGGGTTTCTGGTTCACCCAAACACAGACACTAATATCATCTCTCAGACTTATAAAAAGAAAGAAAAAGTATTGTCTAAGGGAAGACGTCTCTCACATAAAGTGAACCCTCTCTGTGATCGCCCATGTGACATTTCATCTATTCTCCCTCAGGGTTCTGTTGATCCGTTTTGTTACCTCTGCCTCTTACGCAGGAGTCTCTCTCTCCCCCACTTCTGCCTTCATCTATCCATACCAGGGAAAAAAGGTCAACCGCACCATTATTTTATCCTGAACCTTTGGCATAACATTTATACTGAAGGCAAAAAATATCCACCAAAGTGAAATATGAAGGGAGGGCAAACAATAAGAGAGCGCTATTGGTTAAGGCCAACTGAAGCTTTGAAGCTGGAGCTAAAGAGTTCAAAAGCTCACCGTGCTGTCTGGCAATTGCTTTGAAACACTAAATATAATTGTAAATCAGTTTTTTTCTTTACAAAATCAGTTTTTTTCATTTTATTAAAAATAATAAACTTAAAATGCTTATAAAGTTATATTTTGTCATTACAACATCTAATCAGTGTTGAGTAAGGGTGGTCTGCTGGTCTGGGCCCAGCGCCCAGTTTATGCAAACCTAAATATTTCTGTATTGCATCATATGCAGATTCAGAAAATGTTGAGGAAAAAAAAAATGTGAAAAATGCACAAAGGAATGCAGAAATGTTCTGCAAAAGTGTGTTTGAATTTATGTAGTTATTAACTTTTTTTTTCTTTTAAAGAGGAAAATTAGAAACAATATAGAAAACAGTAAAAAAAAAACAAGTAAATGAAAACAGTAATGAAAAATATAAATACTTTCAACAAACATAAAAATACATTAGGCTACTTAAAATAAAGAAGCCATAATAGGGTTGAGCCACATTTTCTGTTTGTAAACATTGTAATGTTTGTCTGTGGGCGGAGCTTAGCACATAGACTCCCCTGACCGTTTTACTAATGCTAGCTATGAATTGTTCGCTCGCTTCTGTCCAGTCCACTCATTTGATCTCATTTTATCACAGTTGTCGTTAGTTTTTTGTCTGGCAGTGGCAAAAGGTACAGTATGTGTTAAAAAATTGAAGCCTCCAATACATGGATTTGGGCACCCAACATCACAAGAAGATGATATTTTAAGCTCCTTGTGTCACAGAATCTGTTCTGTTTTTAATTTGCCATCACCAGTGACCTGACTTGTTCAATTCGTCTAAATCCCATGGGTAGGTTTAGGGGCAGGGTTAGATTTAGGTAATTCATACAGTTTCATACAAATTAGCAACACATAAAATACATACGATTTACCAATAGTTTTATGAATTCGTACGAGTGAGGGCAATTTATACAAATATTGCCACCTTGTAAAATATGCACAAATTGACTGGGTTGCATCAACCCTACAAGGTTCTACTTTTTTACGATTAGTTCAGATTTTATTGAATTATCAAAATGGCCCCAAATCAGCCAAATACAATCACATATACCCTTAAAAATAAAGCTTTTTTGCAGGGATGCTATAGAAGAAGCATTTTTGGTTCCCTAAAACCTTTTCACTGACGAGCAGCACAAAACCATGCTGATAATGAACCCAGATTTGCTCGTCAGTGAATAACGGCTCTGCATAGCGAATGTGGCGGCTCAATGTAAGTTCACGCACCTGATGGAATTAGAGCATCGTGAGGAAGGTGCAGAAGTGTGATCGTTAGTTACAAGTTGATGTAAAAGGCAGTTTAATTTTATTTATTTGCACAGCTATATTTATATTTATTCACAGCTAAGAAAAACTCTACAGCCACATATAAAGAAAAACAAACAAACCAAACATGTTTAGAACGTAAAGTGCAATAAGAATACACAAGTGAATAAAAGTTCATTAACAAAGGAATAATCGTCATTATTAATCGTGATAAAAATTTAGCAAAATAATCGTCATAATAGTTTTTTCTGTTATCGTGCAGCCCTGATGTGAAGACGTTTTTTTTCCCCACTATGTGCAATGCAAAGATTGGATATGAAAGATTCTTCCTGAAACCGTCAATATAGCAACAAAGAACCTTTACTTTTATTTCTTAAAATGTTGAGGGCCAAGGACACATACAAATCATAAAGCAATTAACTTTAGTAAAGGTTCACATATTGTGCTGCATTGAGCTTTAAACTATGGAAATTGTCTTGCATAAATCAGGAAAAATCACTTGAAAAAAAGCAGTTGGGTCAAGTTGGCAGACTTTTTTTTTTTTCGCCTGAAATCAATGGAGGGCAGTTTCCTTCGAGTGTTCACATCTTCCTGAGCAGACAAATCAACATTAGTGCATTGTAGTACAATAGCATGACCTTATCAATCACTGCGAGTCATCAGTCACCCTCAAACACATCTCAGACTAAACGCTGAACCAAATTCAGCAGAGTCATAACAGGCTGGTGTCTGAGACAAGGCCAGACTCAAATGTCTTTCAATCCTTTGGGACTACTCTGCTTATCTTATCAAAGCAGGCAAAAGGAGCAAACTCAGTGTAAGAGATAATGAAAAAGCTAAGGAGAAAGACAAAGACATACCTGGAACAACAAAACAAGGGATGACCACCCATGGATTCATTGGGAGTCTTACTTAATTACTTCCTTAATCGATCGTACTCGTTGCTGCTTGGTCAGTAGAGACGGCTGGTACGTGGCCATCTATTGACCCGCATGTTGATTGTGCATTTGCTTTGCTGTACACAACGAATTGGCTTGAAACATGGCTTAAAAGAGAAACTGGGGGGAAAACACAGCTCCATGTAAACTCCATAATACAGCGAGTTTTAAGAGTTGCTCACTTGAAGGTCTGAAAATTCTGTGAAACACAGCAAAAGTGTTACAAAATCATATCTACCACCAATTACCACCAGAGTGATTATAGTTAACACCCACCAAGTGTTGTACCATCAAAATGCTATAGGTGACACTATCAAGGCCTGAAAGGTTTGTAGTTTCTTTTAATATCAATGATGCATTTTGTTAGTATTTAAACGGTGTTTAAAGACATAGAACTAATGAATAGAGTTATGGCAGGTCTATAAAAACAGGTGGCACAGAAGAACTGATGAGGGAGAAACCAAAAAGACACAGACAAGGGGGAAAAACAGGACCAGACAGAAATTTAATGGCTTATAAAATAAATTAAATGGCTCCAAATATAAATAGACATTTTAGATGGGACTTGATTTTATCAGTCGGGAAATGATTGGATCATTGTTCTTTGCTAATTTCTGTAATATGATTTGATTTCATGACGACTTGACGAATGTTGATCTCTTCCAAAACACATAAGCATACCAACTCAAAATGACAAAAGAGTGTTTCAAATAACAGCACACAAGTTTAACATCATTCATACAGATGCAGTCATCATTAAAAAACTTCATTTAAAATATGTCGGTATACAGGAGTCAACATTGCCCACTAGTCTCTGAAAAGCTATAAAAACACACTTTACAGTTCTTTACAGCCTCGGAAACACCAATCTACTGTAAACACCTTTATATCTCTCTGATCTCTCCAAAATCTTCAATATCAAGTTTTTGAAAGCGCATTTATTCTTGGCCTTGCCGTCTTATGCACTGACACTTCTGACCGTTGAAAAATTATATGCCATTGCACTGCATCATCATCCACTTTGAGTAAGCTTTTTGCAAAACTGCCTCAGTCATCTCATACGGAATAAACTGAGCAACCTGCCAAAGACTGAATTAGATTTTGGTTTCTTTTCTTATCCTTTTTTTTCCTTATCTTATTTGCTTTTACAGATGTGGTCTATTCCTTCACCTCTCCTTTTACTCACCTTTTTCATCCATCTTTGTAATTCAATTTTTAATGTCTCACTATATATTTCTTTTTCACCGTCTCCTTTCTTCATCTCTTCGCTCCACGCTCTAAATCAGTCTTTAAGTCGTGACACTGCACAATATTGCCAGCGATTTGCTTGGCAGATGCCTTTATCCGAGGCCTCTGTTTCCACAATCACATTAGCCATTAGTACAGCTGGGGAGGCACTGGAGCGAATCAGGTTAAGTAGCTGCTCAAGGGTACAAACAGTAGAGGCCCACCTGGAGTTCAGGCCTGCCTGACTCACTTAAAAGTACACATACTCACACACTTGTTCATTTACGTGTTTAGATATGCACACTCATGCACGCAGACGTTTGCTAATTCATATCAGACTGCCTAGGTGAGAAAGTACTTAGACAGTAGAAAGAGAGAAAAAGCGGACTGAATGGAATGTAGCAGGAGAGGTGGCACTGTCAGTTCAGTTTAATACACTTATGTAATCCTGAACATGATAGAGTGAAGAAGATAAAGAAAAATCCCTTTGTCTATAGCCTTTCAGCTGCACCCAATAGCTGTATTAGTTTCTTCTAAAGAGCATCCTTCAAAGGCCAACACACAGTTCAGCAGCATGGAAAACAGAGGAAACTTCAGGACCACGGACAGCTCTCTAAACTAGCTCAGAGCAGACGAACTGAATGAATGCTGTAATACACACTCGCTGCCTGTTTAGGCTGCACAATTCGCAGATTGAGAACTCAACATACAGTTTCTTTAAAAAAAATGTGGAAGTGTAATTGATAAAAGTGAAATTTTGGACAGCATCCACATGTATCCTTCTTACAAAAACCCAAAAATGACCATTTTTAATTTTTTTTAATTTTTAAAACACTATCCACTACATGACTGAGGATCATACACTAATCTGCATACTGGCACTGACTTTCCTCAACAAGCTCAACTTTTGCAGACTGTAAAAAAGGGGGAGATCGGGTCAAAAATCGCATTCAAGGCTTAAGTGATGACATAACATTTGGGTCAACTAATCATTAGGCAGTAACTGATACTGATGACCATAATGATTTATTTTTGTTCACACATATATTTTGACAGTTCACAAAAATAGAAAGAAAAGAAACATTGCTTAAAAAGTACTCACCCTCTGGCCATCTAAGATGTAGAGGAGTTTATTTCTTCTTCTAAACAAATTTGCTCATCGGTGGATCCTCTGCAGAGAATGGGTGCCGTCAGAATGAGAGTCTAAACTAACAAACTAAACTAGCAAACAACTGTTACTCCTGGCTAAAATATGAATTCTCTATCCATAATATTGTTTTATCTAGTGAAAAGGTAGGTTTTACTTGAGGAAGTATTTAAATTGATTATGGACTTTTGTTTTTTGCCCAAAACAGCAATTAACAGCTTAATGTGGACTTGTTTCATACAAAATCACATCTTAATTTTAATTTTACAAGACAATTGATGGCCATGAGTTTTGCTGACTACATGTAATGCTTTTATCAGCTGTTTGTACTATTCTGACGGCACCCGTTAGCTGCAGAGAGTGAGAAAGTGATGTAATGCTACATTTATCCATTTTTTTTAAAAATTATTATTATTATTGAGTCAGCCACCTTTAGAGTTTCCCTGATTGATTGACAGAACAATGGACCAGTCAGAACAGAGTTTAGATGTGGCTTCTAAATAGCTTCAATACATAGTTACGTTCTGAACTCATTCCGGTTATCTTTTTTATTCTAATCAAATGTATTCATAATTTCAGTCCCTTATCAAAAATTCACCATGAAATCAGAAAGTGCCAAGATTATTTCCTAACTTTTGGTGGACGCTGTTTGTGCCATTATAAGAAATGTCTTTGCATTATGTGTACAAACATAAACAGGCTTGTTAACCAGCAAACATCCAAATAAACTGCTGTTTAAGCAACATCTTCACTGAATGAAACTCATTTTGCTTTTTATTTTTGCATTCGAGTCTGTTGCATATACAAACTTCAGATTGTAACAATAAATATATCATTGCTATAATAAGACGACACAAATAAAATTTGTGACCAAGATTGAAACGTTCAGATAAATGGTGTGACACCAGACGGGGAGAATATGGGAGGAAGAATGAATTAGTTGACATAGAAAACGAGATGGATGAGGGACGGGTAACAGAGGGGGAGGAGAACAGAGAACAGAACGCACCCGTTTCCGTGTGATCTTGCGTGCCCCTTGAATAAAAACCTTGGGAAAAGCAATTAAACACCAAACAAGGATACATGACTGCAGCTAGTCACATTGATGATAATGGATTATCTGGATAATCAATGCGCCCATAGCAGGGCTACTCATGAATTAATCACAACCAACACGTGAGAGCAAACAGAAACAGCCTAGTTTTACTAATGTCTCCCGCTGCCTAGCAACGTCTCCGCCACAATGTGCACATCAGCACATCGCCATCACTCAAAACCCCCAGCCAAATGTATCTGATTACAGAAGACACATAAAAGACATGTAAACATGCATGACAGATATAATGCTGAGGCATATAAAGGACAGCTCACTTCTTAGATACAATAAATGCAATACCATTAAAAGGGTCAGACTTAGAACGGACGTTCTCAAAGAAAAACTTTGCTTTTGGGACAAAGAAGACAAATTCTTGAGATACAAAGGTATGGCTATGGCGAGTGAAACAGTATAACACTGGATGAAAAATGCACTCTGGAGGGAGAAAAAAAAGTGATTGACAACAGAGGCAATTGACATGGCATAGTATGCACAGACAAGTGCAAGGACGGTAGATACAGAGAGTTATAGAAGTGATAGTTCTCCCTCTCTCTCATCCCCTTTCCTGCTGTCACCACAGCAACATGCCTGGAGGGGACACAAGAGAGGCAGCATCCCTGACAAAAACAACAGAGAACGGGAGCAGGGATTGAAAGAGGGAGAACACAGGAAAAAAAGAAAGAAAGCAAGAAAGGCAGAGCGGGGAAGAGTGATGCTGGGAATGACAATAGGCCAACATACGAGACGAGAGAAAGTGGATAGACCAATTAGTCATACACCATTGGTTTGTTTTCGAATGTATAAACCTGGAAGTTTAAAAACGCTGAATGATGTGCATAGAAATTCAATTATTGGATCATGGCAATAACCTTTGTTAAAGTTTTAGTAAAGGTAGGCCTATGCATAAACATCACCTAGTCAGTAAAAGACTGTTTCATTTATTTTTGCAATTATTTATTTAATGTTTTTGGTTAATCTCTTATGCTCACCTAGTGATAAAAATATACAGTAAAAAATAGTACTGTGAAATATTATTTAAATTATTTAAATATTATTTGTCATTTAAAAGTACTGTTTTCTATTTCAGTACAATTTAAAATGCTATTTTTTTTCTTCTGAAATCATTATGTTATGCTCAATTATTGTTGTTTATTATTGGTGCTCAATGAATAATAATGCCTTATTAAGGTATTTGTTTAAAACTATTTTGCTGTTTAATATTTTTGCATCTTTTATTCAAAAATGTAAATCTGTTGTAGCATTATAAAAGTCTTTGCCATCATTTTTATCTTGTTGAATTTCAGTATTGATTATAATTTTTTTATTCACCCTAAAATTTTGAATGGTCATGCA
This sequence comes from Enteromius viviparus, assembly GCA_032353835.1. Taxonomy (NCBI): domain Eukaryota; kingdom Metazoa; phylum Chordata; class Actinopteri; order Cypriniformes; family Cyprinidae; genus Enteromius; species Enteromius viviparus. The sequence goes on from JAUCNO010000353.1 coordinate 15,638,321, forward strand.
TCATGGTGAGACATTAAGGCTTGGGCAGTAACATTAGAAAGTTTTTTGAAGGATCGTGTGACACTGAAACTGGAGTAATGATGCTAAAAACGGACCTTAGCAGTAACAGGAAATATATTTATTATATTTTATATTTTAACATTATATTTATATTTAAATAAAAAAATAATCAAATCCGTCTATAAGTGAGCATAAAATGGTTAATTATTCTATAAAAACTTAATTAGTAAAATTTTTTGACCAGTAGTGTGGGTGCATAAAAGTTTGCTTACTTATCGACTAGTTTATGCCATTTTGAAAGTTACACTGAACATTCCAACAATAAGAAGCATACTGTACTTCAAATACTTTAAAGATGAAATGCTACAGTAAAAACAGTACAGTAAAAAAAATAGTGTGGAATGTTGGACACTTAACGGTCACATTTAGTGGAGGTGGATGGGCTCCGTTGCTGGATAGCAAACAAGCATATTTGTTTGAAGGTACTGTACCTCATAAAGAAAGCAGAAGGGCTTTTTACATATTTGTTGTCTTTTTCACACATTTATTTATGTATCAACAATCATGATTGGATTAATATAGTGTGCAAAGTAGGCACCCAGGTTAAGGTATCTTTCAAACGCACAGCTGCCTTTGTGTAAAACCATACATATAAAGACTTGATTACACCTCTTCTATGACAAATTCAGCGGCCACATGTGTCCATGAATATAATAGGATTGGAGGAAACTGATCTATTCAGACACTTTGAATAAACTGTATCATTGGAACCCCCCAAAATTGTAGCTGATTAAACTCTTTAAATTGTGTTTATTTTAAATGAAGCTGTTTTTGTCATACGTTAACAAACAAATGCGTGTTTGTTAAGTTATGTGTTGAGAAAGTCTTCCCTAACTGGGACAATATTGTATAACTAAAGAAATTACATGTCATTTTGATGTTTTCTTGCATGGGAAAAATAAATAAATAAATGGTGTAAGTGGTGTAACTGTCCAGAGATTACAAATAGGAGGGAAAGAGCAGGGATCTGGATTTCTTTTAAAATATTAATAATATTTGAAAATGTGTGATGTAACCAAGTCAAGTATTTGTAGAAAATGATAAATAATGCATTAAACTATAATAGATACAAATACTACATTTTCTAAGAAATCGCCACTTTCATATTTTTATTTTTATTTAGTTTTTTTAAGATCCATCATTTATTTGTCACTTACCCATATATCAAAACCACACAGATGTCTTGAAACTGTGAATAGAAATAGAATAGAAAAGCTCAAAAAAGGCAACAATAATCCAGAAAATAGCTCTACTAAACAGTGAAATAAACCAGAATTTTTTAGGTTTATTAAATATACATGTCTTATTAGGTGAGTGGGCGGTGGGGGCGTGGCCACTTCTTAGGCAGCCGCAAGCTGTCAATCATATACTGTGGCGGGAGCAGAAAACGAGTGTCAGTGAGGACGCCTGTGATTGCCTTACTTTTCCTGTTACTGTTCGACATCCTGTGTGCGTTTGGACGAAACGCGTAAAGGATCTCACTAAAGCTCACAGAAGTTCACTGACCGAAATATATGGCAGTGTAAGTTGAAAAAAAATCGTCTTTTACACTTATTGAGTAAGTTATTTTTTTTTCTCTCTCTCTCCAGTCGACCCCAGTCACCTAACCAAAGAGACACCTGCCGCTGACGACGCAGTCGACTCTCTCCTTTTATTACAGTAAGACTCGACCGTCCATCGACAGTTTGTCCTACCGTTTTCTTCTCTTGAGGAGGATTTTGTCTCGAAAAGGAATTATTTAGTAACTTGTTTCAGTACATTCCAACAGACCTGCTCAGGATGCCTTGGATGAGCATCTCTCTGCCATGGAGTTGCATTCGGGAAAGCGCGAAGCTCTGTGACTGAACAAACTAGCCGTACTGCGGCACGGCTTCGCGAAATAAACGCTTTGCGACTGTCTGACCACTTGCTGAGTCGCAGAAATGTGGTAAAAACCGCCGGTTTTGTGTGGGACTGGGGGACTTCGAGTCGAAGAAAGCGAAGAAACCACAGCAGGTGCACGTGAACGCAGGAATATTATAATGGCTCTCGCGGCGGTTTCCCTCTACCTCCTCGCGCTCGCCTGGACGAACTTGCGCCCGGTTCACGGGAACAACCGTCACGCCGTTTACTGGAACAGCTCAAACATCCAGTAAGTGGGTTCAAGTTTTCTACAGCGGGTATATGGGAAGATTTAGCTCCCGTGCGATGATAAACGCGTAGAGAACGAGGGAGAAAAGACTGGTAAATCTTGCGGATAATATGTCCGGGTTATATTTGACAAAAAACTATTTTGTTTTTGTTTATATATTTTTTTATTTAAAGCTGTAGACGCACATTTAGAATTTAGTGTAAAATGACATATTTTTTCTAGATTCTAAAGCAATTGGTTTTCTTACTATTCTTTTTCAAAATGAAAATGCATATTTTGAATTAAACAAATTGTTCATTTGTGCTAATTTGGGGTGATGCATAACCCGAGCACGTTCTGGACAGGTTGCATGTGATTCACCTGAGAGTTTTGATTTAAGTGACAATTGTCTGGTCACGTGCTGCACATTTCGACCGCTGAGGAAGAAGTTGATGAAGTGCCTCCTGATTGAGACATGTTTGCTTCAGCCTCCAGATTGATTTATTTCTTTTACTGTCACAGGACTTGATTGTGTGCTGACAGGTGATAATTCACATTACCTGACAGCCAAGACTGGATAGCTTAATAATCTATGAGGAGAATCAGTGTGCTTTTTTCACTTTATACATATTCCATAGATCTTTTTTCCTCCTCCTCTGCTGCCCTGTTCTCTTGTCTAGAAGGGCTTCTATACTGTAGCTTTCTTCAGTTTAATTTCTTTTGTCTGTAATTACATGAACTGTAGTGGTGATGAATGAGAAGCCTTGTGCCTTTAGTGTTATTATCTTAAGATTAATCACATTTATCTCTCCTCTGATAAAAGGGAGGGCAAGCAGCTCCTCCTTCCCTCCCTCCCCCCCACCCCCAAGTCTATTTGTATTCATCTCATCCACTTATCTCCTGGCTATATTCTGCTTACCCGTTCTCCTCTCGTTTCTGTATCACTTTCAGTGGTTCTTTTTGCTGTATTTCCCCTCTTTCATCTTGCTATTGATATGCATCACTATATGTGATGGAAAGGGTATGGAAATATTACTCATATTCAAAGGAGGGTCAGAGTATGTGGCATGAATGTCAGCGAGCATTGCACTCCGAACATGGCTTTAGCATTACTCAAAAGCCTCTGGAGCAAGCTATAGGCCCAACAAGCACCAGCTGCAACAGCAATTAAATGTGTAAGAGAGTTGTGTGTGTGTGTGTGTGTGTGTGCGTGTGTGTGTGTGTGTAAAAAAGATGAGAAGAGAGCCTCATTAATACCCAGGTCCTCATTATCTTAACCACAGCATCTTCAAAGTGCACAGCAGTCACACGTTTCCCTGCATGTCACATTCTGTTGATACTGTTATCTATTACCTTTAATTATCTTTTGTGTTTGAACGCAAGTTTTGGGTAGATGTCTACAGATGTCTCTTTATCTGCATTTATATAGCAAGATAAAAAAGTAGGCTGTATGGAATAATTCATTCATTTTGTTAAATTGCTGATGATTATAAATTAAAATGTGAAGTGGAGAAGAGGTTGTGCATGGATATCAGGTATGAAAGAATATAAAATAGCAATATACATATACATAAACATATACATATACATATATATATATATATAGTTAATGGCATATTTAAATTGATCAGAGATATGTCAGGCTTCTTGTGACAAAATCACAGGGAAAGAGTGAGATATGAGGCTCAAATGGAAATAAGACCAAAACACTGACTTCAACTCCATGATATGGATTGCTTTATAAGGCAAGGCCAAAAACAATTTATATATGTACATTTACAAATGCAAAAGACATACTGTACACACCTATACAAAAAAAAAGTGTAGATAGGGATTTTGTTAAAATCGAAGTGATTATTTCAGAAGTGAGTTGTGTTCCTTACACACGGAACAGTATTTTAGGGGACTGACTCTTATTTTTAAATGCAGTTGTCACACCTGAAACTTCACAATATGTGCATGTGACCTTCGAGTCTTGTCAGGTGCACTTAAAAAAAAAAAGTAATATTTATGAGAACTACTGGTGTTTTTTTTGCTGTTATTGTTGTGTATGCATGGTTCTAAGAGTTGTGCTTTTTCAGAACTCAGTGTCAGGGTGTTTGTACCTGCATGTCTCTGTTAGTACAGAGTCTATTTCTACTCCCACACTGGGAGAAGATCTGTAAAATAATGCGTAAACTGACCCAGATTGCAGGTAGCCGAGGAACTCTCTGAGGCCTTACGGCATGAATACTGATCCCAGATCAGTCCTGAGAGGCTTAAAGCTTCGGGCCACACACTACTCAGAAGCGCATGCAGGCATAGTACAAACTAGAGCAACAATCTCCCAACCAACCGGTTCCCATGAGCCCCTCAAGGGCATGAGAGTGTTTATGGCCCAGTGGGTTGTCACAGTTCTAGGTGAGACCCTCTTTTTGCTCTATCCGGGAGCCTAACGCGTGGTCCAGCTGAGGTAGATGAGTTAGCGGTGGGGTGCTTTATGTGGGCTAACGTAACCGGGCACATTCTCACGCTGCATCCCGATTCTCACATCGCCGAGACAGATAAAAGCGCACAGGCTGATAAAAGCGTTTTCATGGATGCTGCGAGAAAACCTTGCTCACAGAGTCTGTTTGAAATTTTGCTGTAAAGTCAAGTGAATAGAAGATCATCAATCATATGAGATGATGTGTCTGGGGAAAATGCCAAATCTGAAGAAGCCAGAAAGAATGCGACTCCTGAAATTCGCATAGAGTGCTTGAGATATGTATAAACAACCAAAACTAACACGTACGAGTTGATTCGGATGGCGAGGATGAGTCAGTAGCACACGGCTGGGCTTTGATTGCATCTGCACGGCCCCATTAGGAGGCAACGCTCTCAGCTTCTGCTGGCACTGGCACTGCAACCCAAGCTCATTACAGCTGTCCCAGCTAATGGAACACACACTCACATACAAAGTCATTTAGTTGCGGTCTGTCCAACGCAAACGCAAAGTCCCTTGCAAACAAGTATGCATATTAATGTACTTTGCTGATCAACTGACTTGTAAGCAGAAGAACGTTCATGCACACGTGTGACAGGAAAAATCCAACCTTTTTACACATGCGCACACACACACACATCATTGCTGCTCCCAGATTCTCTGCTAATTAGCGAAGTTTGATGTGGAACATGTGTAGCTGAGCAAGGTGGCCGTAGGGTACATTTCCTGTGGCGCCGTGGCCTCTTACACCCCGCACCAGGTTGGTGTCATGGCCCAGTATCAGAGCAGGGCCCTTTAATTGGTCAGCCTCTGTCAACATGATGATAACAAAAGAGAGCCCTGCTCTTAGAGCTCTGGGCCACAGTGAAGGGCTTACGTAAGGGGAGATTTACCTTAGAAGAAAGACTAAATGAATTGCAAACGTACTGAAAGAATGAACATGGAGTCTAAAACACATTGCAACCTTTAAGAGCTTGGTGAAATGAATTTGAAACTTGCTTGTAGTGAATTTATACTCGGCTGTGGTGTGTTGCTAAATTGAGTTTTTGTTCCTGTAATTGTTTACCCCTGAAGTAGCTGTGAGACCTGATGACTTGATTGCTTCAGCCAAAACAGCTATTCTCCTTTATTTACTAAAGGTCCAAGTAAAGCAAAGTCAAATTATTTTCTGACACAAATTCTTAAATTTAATGAATTTGCCCTGCAAATCTAAACACTTAAAGTGCCCCTATTATCCCCATTTTTAAGGCTCCTAAAATTGTTTTGGGAGGTGAAAAAACAAAATATGAGTTTATCACCTCATTTTCTAGCAATTCTTAGAACTTCTTTGAACAAATAATTTAAGATAGAGCCTATGTCCATGTCTATGTCTAATGTCCTATGTCCTATGTCTATGTCCTATGTAGGGTTGCAAAATTCCCGGAATTTTCAGAGATGGAAACTTTCCATGGGAATTAACGGGAATAAATGGAAATTAACGGGAATTAACGGGAATTTATGGGAATTAACGGGAATAAACTGGGAATTTTCAAAATTGAAGGTTGTC
>JAUCNO010000353.1:15645248-15664042 GCA_032353835.1 Enteromius viviparus
CAACCATGTAACCATGACTTATTGGTTCTTCTGCAGTAAACATGTTGTAAATATTATTTTCAGGAAAGTGGGATTAAATTCATCCAGTACTGGGAATATAAATGAACTGAAAAGTCTTTATGGTTTCTAGCAGCCGAACAGACAGATGATCACAGCCACACACCACTTGGGAACACAGAGACGAAGGACACGACACACTGGAGGTTGGAGACGTCGGAGAGATTCAGGGTGCTTTCTGAAAAGAGACAGGTAAGGAGCAAGGTACAAGGGAGAAGGAATGAGTCCACTTTCATGAAACGAGCTTGGACAGTGGTGTGTGGTTTTAAAGAGTGCTTGATGATGTTGGGTATGAGTATGTTACTAGTGTGTTTTTGCTCAACTAATGCTTAATTGTGAACAAATTAACCAATAATTAATGCTTAACTAATGCATTATTCTGACCCCCTATTCTGAAGTGTGACCCAAAGTATAAATGTTAACAATGTCAGCATAGTGAATGTGTTTTTAGCGTGTATTAGTATTACCTTTAGACTACTGGTGACAACGGGTGACTCCAGTTGTCGCTGGTGATTGTCTCTTGGACCTTTCTGAATTACAAACAGTCATCAAAATTATGTTTAATTACTCCAGCATCTGCAAGAAAAGGCTATAAATGATCCACTACCTACAGGATCCTTTCATGCGATACAGCTTGCTAGCCGGGACCCCTTCATTATGTTTACAGACGTCATGTAATGATGCAAGACAAATGGCGACAAGCTAGTATTTGCTTGCACCTTGTAGCTATTACAGCACTTCTGTTACTACCTTAAAATGAATCGCTTTTTTGTAATTCGCATTTGTAAGTCGCTTTGAATGGAAGTATCTGCTAAATCAGTGGTTTTGCCTATTTTGTATATCTACCTTGTCTGATAGGCTAAGTTCAGATTCTGCGGCTCACTGCTAACAAGCTGATTATTTAAATCAGTTGTGTAAATATAGGACATACAAAATGTGGTGCTGGGAGTACCCATAACTGTTGCGTAGCACTGAATGAATGTGCTAATGTCATTTTTTAATTATTATTATTATTCACTTGAAAATGATTGACACAAACATTTTGAGGTAGTTAACTTGGACGTGTTAAAATACGCCCACTCTATTGGCAGCAACTACAGTGTTCTCTTGTTTTTCTGTAATGGTGGATTGATTCCAGACATACAGCTTTGATTCATTTTCTTTTTTTAAAGCATAAAATCAAATTATAGAGGTGACACTGCGATGATGTTTTTGTATTAGACCAGACCAAATGTATGCTTTTCTACTAGATGAAACAGGACTAGGGGGTGGGAAAGACTAGGAAAGTTTTTATATTTAGTGCACAATCTTCTGTGCTACAGAGCAAATTATCATCTTGACAAATGGCTTTCCTGGGAAATGGAGGCATTGGGTGGAGTGATCAATGACCAGCCGAGCAGGAGGCTTCCTCCTGCAGCTCATTACAGTCACATATATCCTATTAATGAAAAAACAGACAAAACTCACACAGAAAAACAAGGTCACATGCAGAGTACAGTTGCTGACAACTAAAAATGTCTGCTCTGGTAACCAATGCATATGAGCATTTGTGTTATTCTAACTGTTTCTTGAATAATTTGAATGCTAAGCATTATTCTAAGATGTCAGTTTTGTTAAATGCTTTCCTTTATAGTACCCTCAGACACGGGTCAAGAATGCTTTCAGTGTAGTTCAGGGAGGAGTACAAAAATGTTTTTAGGGATGTTTATTTTGGTAATTTTGACTGCTTGAGTTCCGGACAGATAAACCAGCTTCAGTGGGATGTTGGGCAAAAGAGCAAGTTCTGGCAGAGCTATTTTTATATTGTTGGTCAATGTAGATTTGCATCAAATGCACACTTAGTTTATAACACCAGGTGTATCGCATGGTGTATTGCATATTGAAGACACTGTGTTGAGTTAAAATGGTTCAATTTTAAAAAGCATGTCTCAAGACCCCTGCATGTCTTCCATTTCATCAGTTTTACTTCATTAACTATTTAGTGGTTGTAACATGTCTCTCCAAATTGAGACTTTGTTGTCTGTGACTGTCCCAGATTAAAAGTTACCATGTAGAGTGTCAATGTACTGTAACTGGCCACACAAAATACCACTATAATCAATCACAAAATTAAGCAAGTTGCATTGTATTTTCACAACAATACAATACAATACATTTTATGATGTTTAATACTGTGAACTGCTGATTTGTATGATGTAACTTGGATTTAACATATGTAATACAAAAAAAAAAACGCATGTATGTGTAGCTTTATGCCCTTAAATGTCTTACTTGGATGTAAAAAAAAATGTAATGAATTCAATCCCTGGCTCCCCAAGTCAGTCCTCATGCCAAGGGACTTAATTTGTGAAGGTAGATAAAATCTATTTCAGTCTTTTGAGCAATTTCTTTTTTTTTTTGCCCAAGAACAAGAGGGAAGTCAGTTATTGATGGAACGGAACAAGGAATAAAAATATTACTGGAGCAAGGAATTATTCAAAAGGTGTTAAAAGAAAGCGAGACTGGCAAATTAATTAACACAGAGAAATTAGGAGCAACAATAAGGATTTGAAAATTAATTGGAAATGAGGCTATAAAAGGGGAAGTTTAGAATAGTTTTTCCCCTGGAAAAAAAGGCTAAATTGAGGATGGTTATTGAACCACATGGTTTAAGTCATGAGGATTGATGCGCTGAGGCAAGCCAACATGTGCTGTGTTAGTCTGTCGCCGTTATTCGTCAGCTACGCTCTCAAGAAAAGAAAAAGACAAGTGGATTTGCCAGCTGATTACATGCAAGGCTGTCCATCTGGCTTGGCATGATGGCAAAGTCTCTGTGATTCTGCATATCAAATGCACCTTATTCCAGCATTCAGTATTCAGTCATTCATTGCCAGTCAATTACTACGGATACAGAGGAAGTAGGAAATGCCTGTTTTTAAAAAGATTTGTACGTGTCCAAATGAGGTTTTCTCTTTCTCACTATCAAAATTCCTAAAAAGCCTAACACTAATCAATGCGCGATGTACTTGAGCAAAGCTTTAATGAGCTGGAAGCATGATAACCTGTTTTCCCATTGCCCCCAACAAGGCTGGATCATTCCTGTAGAAATGACACATCTGTGCTTAACATTCCCCTGGTCCTGTGCCTGCTGCATGCATAAAGAGAAAGACTGCCTCTGCTGTCTGAAAGAGCGTACGCAGAGCGCTTCGGTGGATGTATCTGTCCGACCTGTTCCTTCTCTTTATTTTCAGCATGGAGGATGACAGTCCGTAAGGACCTGGGTGAATTCCCTGCCTCGGTGTGACTCATGCCTAGAGCCTTTGCCAAGTAAAACCAATGGCTCGCTGCGTAATTTCTTGGCATTCCCTTGAGAAAGTCAGATTGAGGAAAGGGAAGGTGATCGATCCGGACTGAATGCAGGAACGGCCTCTAGCCTCCAAATAAATATATAACCATTAAACACGAGGCCTTTGGTGCCTGAAGAACGGTCGATTCCAGGCCTTGTGATAATCAATGTGCAAATTCATTTTTGCTTGAATGTGACACAGTGTGAGAAATACCAATTAGAATTGAGAGCCGAGTGGGAAGAGAGTAGGAATTGATTTGAATTTGAGTGGAGAGGGTGTAAAGCTTGGCTCTCTTGGACCTTCTACCCTGAGGTCACCCCCTTCAGACACCTTGGAACAGAAAGTGAGAATGCATGGGAGATGGAAAGCTGGAAATGATAGCCCAATAGAAGTTATCGGAGGAGTGAAAGCATTGAAAATATTAGGTTTTTGCTACCAGTGTTTGCATCGCTATTAAAGTTAAGAACTTGAGTAAACCTCTAAACCTTAGTATTATACAGTAAATTCAGTGTGTCGCTGTTTGTGCTATGAACATGAATGATATTTCAAACAATGCAGCTTGAGAAGTGTGCTGTTACTTTGCTAAGTGATCTGCCAATTTTACCTGCCAATTTTTAATCTTACAAATTACACATGGTTAAATGTATTAGTGATGATCTTTCAGACCACAAACCCATTTCAAGGCAAGAAAACAAAGTGTTTAAGACTTCATTTTGGCAGTTTGTTAGAATTTAGGGTGGTTATTAAGAATGTCGGATATCAGTGAAAAGACACTCTGCAAAAGAATGACATTCCACTCACATCTCAAGTCCTCCTCCTAAACTGTTTGTGGGTTTAAAACTGATCAGTTACCATCCTATGATGCCCGAGTGTCTGAGTGTCTCCTCAGCTGGACAACTGAGAGGATCTCCAGGCTCTTTCTTAGTGTCATATGTGTGTAACACAACTTTATTGAAGTATTAAGGAAACTCCAAGAGACATTTCTTAACGAACCCCATGTTAATTTATGCACGACAAGGAGCCATACTGGGCGTGGACTCACCCTGCAGCAACGAGCCAATTGGAAGGTAATTTCCAAGACAGAACTAAAGCATGGCCTTTTAAACCATGTGACAAAAGGAACTCGTCGCACTTTTGCCTTCTTTCAAGAACTCACATTTTAAACTCTGGCTTGCTGAAACTGCTTAAACTGCTAGAACGACGAACTGCAAGAACTTCAAATCAGCTAAGCGTTTGAACTGTCAGGGCCGCTCGCTAACGTGCCAGCCAGCCAAACACAGCTTTATTCAACCTCTGCTGGAGTTCCAAAGCTAAACCCGTGCAGCACTAAGAGAAGAATTTCAAGAACTGTCCAAGCAGCATCCAGCCCTCGCAAACGGCTCCGTTCCTATCATCACCAAGGCAACGACCATTCACCCAAAGACGTCAGCTAGGATGACTGCCAGCCAATCAGAAGTCCCGGGAACCTCTGACAAGCCAATCGGAAGATCCGCCTCTCTGAATCAGTGCAGTAACACAACCTCTCTTTGCTGAAACAGTGTAACTTTAAAAGATATCAATAAACTAAATCTCTGCTTTGGTTAATTCTCTCAGGTCACGATTCTAGAAACAAGTATACTAGACTTCGGACTTTTAGTTAACTCAACCGCTTTTCACCCTCAGAACTGCGTTTAAATTGAAATTGGAAACCCTTACAAGAAGGTATTTCTTTATCATTTACTGATGCATCATTTACCTGGATATGGGACAATTAGCTCAATTAAACATTTACAGTAATTAATCTAAAAGTGTTGGACTCTCAATTAGCTTGACAAGCTTTATTTTTCGCCGTATTGACAAATTTTCTTTATTCTGGGGTAACATATTTCAAAGTGCTTGTCTCTTTTATTATATTATTTTTTATTTATATTACAGCGGTGTATGAGCTTTCTTACTATTCCAGTCAGAACTTGCTGGTGTTGGCTGTAGGTGCACTCATTTTAAAGAGGGTTTTATTAGACATAAAATTGGAAACCGGGGTGCAGGATGAGTCATCAGTATTTCTGCTCCTAAAGAAAAGAATTGCTTATTATAGAAACATACTTGCTAAAATATATTGTTATTAACTTGCAACGTGCAAATGACCCCAAGCAAACAGAAATGGGCTAAAAGCCACAGTTTTATTTCACTTTCAAATTTTCTGCGGGGGTTTATTTCAATTAAAGTGTTTTTAAAGATTGTTTTGAACAATATCTTTTGTTTCACTTCAGGTGTGTCATGTGAAAGAGAAAAACATGTTCCAGTGGGCTCTGTTTGTTGTATGAAAGGTACCCGTGTGTGTGACATCGCTCCCTTGAGTCCTCTTGATTGCCTCCCTGGAGAGTCACTGTCAACTCTCTGACCTAATCACTGAACTTGTCACAAGGTCAGGTGATCCGTATGCAGTTGCCATAGTGACCACAAAATAACAAAAGAGCCACTCGTGCCTTTCACTTGTCGTCTTAGTCATCTGACAACTGTAAAGGCACTGTATTTCACTACTCCGCTATAAGTGCAGTGGAATGCTTGAAAAAGTCTGACACGGAAGTACCATGGGACGTTAATGGTGGAAGAATAGCAACGCAACATCTCTCTGAAACAAGGCGAGCGAGAGTGCACACGAGTGCACATTTGACTTCAATCGCCATCACAAGCCATTAGTATTCCATCAGCTCCAAGGTTATGAAGTGTTCACTTAACCGAAGCGCCAAATCCTGTAGAGATGGGTTTCCCACTCCTGACAGGTAAAGCCAATTCCAGACTCAGTGATTTGAATGCAAATGTTGTAGTGGAGAGCCACCCCAACTTCAAGTCCCATTGCATTGTTGTACAGTATGTCTGTGACACTGAAGGGGTAGCTATTATTTTCACTGGCTAAATAAATTGCTTTTGTTCTCAAGGTGCAAATGTTCATACATTGTAATGTGTTGGAAGTGTAATCGGTTAGGTTCAATTGAGGAAGACAGTATAATATTTCAATACGTATTTTGCATGTATATTTTTTAATTCTGTGTTTGTTTACGGAAGCAAAATCTCGTTTTTTTAATATATTGAGTATTTAATAATTGTACATTCTCATTTCAGTTGCTTTAGAAGTTAATATTTTAATCTTTACATTTTTAGTGTAATCTTTTAAAATAAAAAATAATATCTGTTTAATCTGTACATTATAAATAAGTTATTTTCGTTTTTTATGAAATAAACATAAAAATAATTGATTTATTGGAATTTTAATATTACTGCATCACTAAAATATTTATGTTTTTCTTTGAGAGCTCTGATTTAACATGATGAGGCAGGATTGTGAAATGTCTTATAAAATGCACATTTAGAATCACAATTTTTTTCGTATTTTTTACATCACCAGCAAAATCATTCCAAATATATTGCCACTATTCAACTAGGACAGTGGTTTTCATCCTGTGGGTATTGCAGGGGGGCCGCCAATTATTATTAACAGAAATTGTAATATTGTTAATATAATAAAAAATGTCAAGTTTTCTGATCCGTTATGTATATTTTCTGTTTATTCAATACATTACCAGTTTATTCAATAAAGACATTAACTGCCTTGCTTCCCGAGTACTTCGTTAACCCGACACAAAAAGCGGGATAGTTTAAATTCTTTTCTAGTGGGCCGCGGAAACATAGGTGTTTGGCTGTGTGTGCCGTGAGTTAAAAAAGGTTGGGAACCACTGAACTAGGACCATGTGAGGCGGCAACTTTTAGGGCATGCCATTAATATAGGGCTTTTATTTGCTTGAGTGTTGTTTTGCATTGTCAGAGCTTGGCTTCAACAACTATACCGCTGGGTGCCATGTCTGAGATTCTCTTTCTCCTGAAGTCTAAAATGTTTGATTTTAATAAAGAGACAACCACCTCTGACTCTCCCTTGAGCGTAGTTAAAATGAGGCACTTCAGACAATTCATCAAGAAAAGGCTATTTTGAATTTGGACGTAATAATTAGTTATTCCGTTATAATTGAGAATTTGCCTATTGATGCAGTAATTATAAGATATCAGACCCTTTGGCTGCCATCAGCAGAGTAATGAGAACATCAGAGGGAAATTGAAATCTCTCTCCAGTGTTTTGCACATTCACTGATGCAAAAATGTAATTCAACTTCCCTTCAGTGGCAGTCGGGGGCGACCAGCAGTAAAATGCAACTACTTCAAACGTCCAGAAAAGTTAAAGTCAGTGGAAACTTCCAAGCGAAGCGAATCCATTTCATTACGGCACGACGTAGTTCGACTCCAGACGCTCAGATTAAATGGTGTGGACGGGACGTCATTACATAGGAAATTACATACAACGTTACTACTCAAGGGCAACGGAGTAGGAAGTCTCAAAGACAAGTTGGTGGAACTAATGCCTACTTCATTTCTTAGGTCTAAGGAGCCTTCATCAGCGTTCACTCCATCGCTCTTATCACCCTACATTTGTTCGGTGATTGAAAAACAAGACTGCAATTATCCTCAATGTGTCATCCTTGAGCGAGCGAAACGGGAAACGAAACCTTCATCTCCATTGATTAAGCTCAAGCTGCCTCGAGTCTCTCAGTGTCGCCCCATTTCACGGCTAAACTTGTACCAGAAAGCACAAACGGGGATCGATACTAACCCCCTCCCCTCCCGACATCGACATGGGCAGCTGGAGATTGTTGCGGGCCGATGCTCCCTGTGCGTTTTAGCCTCATCATTTACTCTTGTCTCGTGTAGGCCTGCATCAGAAATTCATTTGGCGGCCTTGATGTGTAAATTTCTTTATGGTTAATACATGAGCTCAGGCATCATCTGGCTCTCCTTTACAAACATTCACAAGTTTTAATCTCTGCTATTTCCAATTGATGCCAACTTCCCCATACGTGTCTGACCAATCATTTAGCTTATGTGCCTTACGGCATGCACTCAGCGCATCCCAAACATTGGCTCATTTGTGCATAATAGAGCATAGTTTATCGGTTTATCCTAATATTTTTCTGGGGGGAGCGAAACCTGTTTGTGTTTACAATGCGCCGAGCAATTTGGTCGGGAATAATGCCGTATGCGCTTGAGTAAATTTGTGTACATTCGAGCGAGCCTGCCTAATGATGATACTGCGGAGGACTGCGGCGTGTGCGTGTGTGTGTTAACTAGGAAACTCTCGGAGAGTCCAGATCTCAGATCCCAACCACACTGTGTGTGGGTGTTCTGAATATCAATGTCCTGCTGTGCTCTCTTCTCGTCCGCCCCTGAAAGCGAGCGAGAGGGAACGTGTGCGTGTCCGTTGGTGTTTGTGTATGCTCACACATAGGTAGCATATGCAGTCTCTTTGTTTATTAAGCGTACATGGGGTTTATTGTTTATTTTGTTGCTTATTGTGGGTTTTTGAGGCACGGATCATGTTGGTACCTCGGGCAGGATGTGTGTTGGTGTGCGAGTAGGTGGATGCATCACCGAGTCGAGTGTTTACAGTAGCCTGTGTGGGTGAGGTAGTTTGTACGCAATGTCAGGGAGTCATTTAGCTCTTGGTCTTTGTAGTTGTCCGCTGCCCACAGATAAATATGTGTGAGTGTTTCCCGTTAAAATACACACTTGATACTGGACACCTAATGAGCAATTCTGTGTGGGTATGAGAGACAGGAAGTGGTTTATGCAGCCTTTTAGAATAGTACTGCTGGAGCCCTGCGTCAATGAAAAGTCCCAGAGGAAAGGGCATGGATGTGGGAGGTGTGTGTTTTTTGAGTGTTTGTGTGTTGGGAATTGGCGCTCATGGCCAATAAAAAAGGCTATGTTCGGAATTAAATATTAGCATACTGCTTACTGCATGTCACTCACATGCAAGGTGGTTGAGGTGTTACAAGTGTGGCTTACTACTGTTTGAAATGTTTGATCATTGTCCTTGTGTACTATTTATAGTAAATACAATATGTAACAGTAAACATTTTAGACTGTAGGATGCTACTGGGTTACATGTTGCATCCACATTCCATGTTTAGGCCCAATTCAGGAAATGTATTTAAATAATAAGAAATTTTTAAGAAAGAAAATTTCTTTTAACCCATTGGCAGATTATTTAGCTTGTTCTAAACAAAAAGTCACTTAATTTAGACTATATTGAATTTCTTGATCAAGGAATTTTTCGATATTTTGGTTGGAAACAAGACACAATCTATGCTTGAAAAGCATTTTTGCAGTGCAGAAGCAATATAGATGCACATAGTTTGCTTGCACCATGTTCACACTAGATGTGACGCAAAAGAATTGATCAGATATCACAGCCAATCAGAAGTTTGTGTGGGCGGGTTCTCTCTGGAAGCGTACTGCTCTCACAACAAAATGGATACATTTATAATCTCATTTATAAATATTAAACCTAAAGTCATTAAATGTACATGCTGAGTGACTGATAACATCTCTGTTGTGGAATACACTCTGGTCTTGGTCTGCTGTCAGTCCACAGTTTTAATGATCATATTTGCTTTAAATCATTTTCAGGATCTCCTAATTTCTAGTGATTTACGTTGTTTTGATTACAGAGACCTTTTATTTAATAAATTTAATTTTATTAAATTTAGCATTTAATAAATAAATAGTTTAATTTATAGAAGTTATATAATGTATAAGCCATTATACATTACCGTCACTCTATTCTCCTATTTGATAATGTTAATGCTTTGCCACAATCTGTATTGTTAAAAGCGCTATAAAAATAAAAGTGATTGATTGATTAATGTTACACTTTGAATAAAGCACATAATCACCAGCGATTATCACCGTCATAGAAAAAGATGGAAGGACTTCAGATGGACTTCATTGTAGAAAAAAAGTGAAGCCACCATTAGGGAGTGGCCATATTGTGCTGATTTAGGACCAGAGTCTTACACCCATAACCCTTTTTTAAATTAGCCTGACTGGTCCAATTTTTTTTTGCTGATTGCCGCATAAGAGCCTTGTGTTAAAATAAGCTAAATACATTTCTAATCTCTTTCTGAAGAGCCAGAATAAGTCAGTTGGCACCACAATTCACTTAGAGAAGCGGTCACCCTCAGTTGTCAATAATGACGTCATACTCACGTTTTTATGAGACTGTCCTCCAACAAAAATGACAAAATGGTTGTTTGTGCAAGTACCTTATTACGACGTATATTTACGTTTTAAAGGTAAGCGTCCTCTAGTATGACTGTCATTACCAATCAAAATGCGTGTTTTGTTTAAATGCAGTGTGTAGAGTATTTACATCGATCTCTATGTGATTAAAACATATTTAAGACGGTGTAATTCGTACAAATGACCACACTAACCCACCCCTAAACCTACCCGTTACAAAAATAATGCAAAATCATTTTTTTAAATCATGCTTTTTCGGGGTTTAAACCAGCAGTTCTCAATCCTGGTTCTCATGCTCTGCATATTTTGTATGTCTCTCTTTGCTAACGCACCTCATTCTGATAATCAGCTCATTAGAAGAGAGCTCCGTGCATGAACTGTGTTCCGATTGACATGGTCCCTACACAGTGTTCATTGCTCCCTTCTCCCTGAGCAGGGGAAATCGGTTAGTTTACTTCACTTCGGAACATTCATTCACAGATTTGCGTTATACATAAGTGAATACGATTTAAATTACGTTTCGCACACTTAAATGGGCTTTAAATGGAACGTATAAGTTCGCTTCAAACTGGAATCTTGGAGGAATATCAGGTTATGTCCACTTTGCAGGGCACATACAGTCGAACAAGAACAGTGGTTTTCAACCTGTGGGCCGTGACGGTATTGCAGGGGGGCCGCCAATTATTATTAATAGAAATTGTAATATTGTTAATATATTAAAAAATGTCTAGTTTGCTGATCCGTTGAGTATATTTTCTGTTTATTCAATACATTACCAGTTTATTCAATAAAGACAATTAACAGCCTTGCTTCCGAGTAGTTAGTTAACCCGACACAAAAAGCGGGATCGTTTAAATTCTTTTGCAGTGGGCTGCGGAAACATATGTGTTTGGCTGAGTGGGCCGTAAGTTAAAAAAGGTTGGGAACCACTGGTATATGCTGTTCTGAGAAAAAAAAAAACATTAAACTTACAGTAAACAGAATGCTTGTTTTTTTTTTTTTTACTTAAAGTATTGCTGCAATTCATTTGTAATGAAATTAAATTATATGAAACTTGAATTTTTTGCTTGAATTTTTATTTATGCATTTTCGGATACAAATTGCTATATTGTGATCTATATCGTTATCGAGGTAGAAAATTGCTCCTAAAGTGATAGAAGATTTTGGTTATATCGCCCACCCCTAGGCCTATGTTATTTATGTTTTTTTTCCCGCTACATATATTTAGCTATTTTTTTTAATTCTGAATATGAGTAAAACTCAAAGGAATTGCTGACCATTTCTAAGATTACTGGTATTTTTTTGTTCTTCTTCGCAGTACAATTTGACTGATATGTGAGCAATTTTTTTTTTTATTAGTTAACAGTATTCAGCTGATGTGTAATTTGAGTGAGCTTTTTTCACAATATAGAAATGAAATGAGTAACATCTGTAGACACACTGATAAAGAAAACCTGCAACTAAACGACTAACAGCTGTAACTACTGTGACACACAGCCAGAGTAAACAAGTATCAGAGATCATATTTTCATACTTCATACAGACCCTAAACCATAATGTTTTAACAGTATTTATTTTGGCAGAGGAATATTTTATTAATTAATCTACTGTCTTATATTGCTGGCATTTTACTAAAACATACACTAGTGTTCAAAAGCATTTATATTTTTTAATTAAACTTTCATTTACAAAGGACACATTAAACTAATCAAAATTGACAGTAATTTATAACATTAGAAAAGATTTGAATGAAAAGATAAATGCTATTCTTTTGACCTTTATCAAAGTTTCACGATTTCCACAAAAGTATGAAGCAGCTCAACTGTCCTCAACATTCATAATAACGTACAACTTATTTCAAAAGGATCGTGACACTGAAGATTAGAGTAATGATGCTGGAAACTAGGGCTGCACGATTTGAGAAAAATGTCACGTTGCAATTATTAAGGTCAAAATTGCGATTTGTGATACGACATTTAAGTGGTTGGACTCAACTTGCTTGTTATCAAGGAAAATGCACACACAGATTATTGATAATGCTGAAATCTGTATTTTTCTCAACTGACATACAGTATAGAGTGCAATCTAGTAACAACTATAAATTAACAATGTTTTCAAATTAAACTAAATTATACAAAATTAAATAACAGTAACATCTTTACATTACTGAATTAAATTACATAAAATTCACTTAAATTAAATTAACAATAAAATTAAAAAGTCAAAAGTACAGATAAATAAAACAAATACCTATTTTTATATTTGTACATGTTGTCCCAAAACATTTGAGCAGAATGTAACACATATTTGTCTCTTGTCCAATCATTCTCTCAAATCCCTCTTTGATAAAAGTGCGTTCACACCTGAGGCTACTTGAGTGAATATATCTCACTATTCATGTGTAGTTGGTCACTTAAACATTTAGAGCTTACGCCTGTTTCACACTGCACGCGTAAGCACGCAAAATTATTTTTTTTCAGCGTTATGTTAACAGATGAAAGCTTTTAGCAGCACGTAGCAGGTGCAGAGAAATGACATAAATCAAAGCACATGGCACACAGTGTTGAGAGAAGAACGCTGGAAAATACGACGGAAAGATTCTTGTCTATAGCCTGCCGCAGTACAAGCTGCCAGAATGAAAGCACAATTGGCGCGCGCTGCTCCTGCTCTGCGTACATGCCGCTTCCGCGCTGCTTATGAGTAGAGTGTAAAGCCGGTGTGTTTAACGCCTTGTTTTGTGTGTAATTAATTAATTTAAATTAACGTGTTTAAGTCCCGGCCCTAATATATATATATATATATATATATATATATTAATTTTATGATTCCTGGAGCAGTTGCCTGTGATCGAAGATGTCGAAGTGTGAGCTGCTGCTGGTAAATATTGCCAAATCCGTACTAAATTATTTCTAAAGTTTCAGATTCTGCAATATATTTATATATACATATATATATATATATATCGATACTTTAAATTGCAATAATATTTATGTATTAATTGCATTTTAATCAAATAAAAGGCCTTGGTGAGATTTTTTCAAACTTATTTAAAAGTCCCCAAACCTTTGAATGGTAGTGTATTATTTTAAATGCTTTATAAAACACATGAAATAAAAAGGCACTCAGAGAATCTAGATTTGATTTATGAGAACTTTCTACAATAGCTGTTACAGTGGAATTTAATTATCAAACCCCAGCAGCAAAAACATCTTGATGAAGTGAATAACTTCAGAGAGTGTTATTAAATTCAAGCAGATTCGCATTGATTTCAGTGTTTGCAATTCCTCCACAACTTAATGCATCAAACATAAAAATCAGTTTGTTTTGCACATGCGAGGAAAAAAAAAACACTGCTGCACAACTCTGCTGTCTGTATCCAAATGCATATATACCTCTCCCAGTGTGGTTAAAAAAGTTACCTAAAAAAATGTAAATTCTGTCATCATTTCCTCACCCTTAGGTGGTTCCAAACCTGTATAAATTTCTTGCGAAAGCAAAGGACGATATTTTGCCGAAGGTTTTTGGTCATAGCTTTTTTTCTTCCTACCATGGAAGTCAATAGTGACCAAAACAGCCTGGTTACAAACTTTCTTCAAATGATCTTCGTTTGTGTTTAGCAGAACAAAGGAATTCATACAGGTTTGAAATTACTTGAAGGTGAGTAACTGATGATCGAATTTTCCTTTTTGGGTGAACTATTCCTTTAAAATAAGTATAATGCCTTAAACAAAATTGAAGCTTGTCCTCTCAAACAGCACTAATCGTGTTGGTCCAAATGGGACACGAATTAAATCTGCTCACAGCCACCTACTGACTTCCATTACAGAGCGACCTCATTGTCCGCTCTCGTCTGAACTGATCATGTGTGAAGTTGTGTCTATATAAGCGAGAGATCAGAAAGCGAGAAGGACATCCACACAATTACACAAGCCAGCCACCAGACAAATAATTTGGCACCAAAGGCTGAGATCTGTGAAGAAAAATCTGTCAAAACATATACAGGAGAGAGAGAAAGTTTGGCAGCTCTCCTGCCTTGCTTTGTAGATTTCCTTCCACTCTTCCTCTCATTAGCCACTCAACATTAAAACTGTCTTGTGGTCGCGGCGTCTGGCAGCGCTGAGTGCGCTGATGGATGAACGGGGGGGGGGATGAAAACAGTTAAAACGACAGTGTGGTGACATTGGAGTGTGGAAATGTTTGCTTAATGCTTAATGGTGGCCAATTAGACAGAGCTCGACAGTAATTACGTTTGCACTTGATCGTCCAAGTGTGTGTCTCAGTGTGTGGGCTTCCTCGGGGGCGGAGAGCGTTGAGATGAGCGCGGAGAAACAACACACTCATTTGAGTTTGAATAAAGTAAGTTCATGAAGCTCCAAGACTGTGTCAGACTTGATGTTGACCTTCTGCTGCATACACTTTAGAAAAATGTTTACATATCGAATATATGTAAATAAGAATATAAATGTATTTGCATATAAATATTTTCTAAATATATACTGTATGTGTGTGTAGTTGTAAATTAAAGTGTTACCACAATAAATTAAATCAAATGTAAATAATTTTCTTTTTGCTCCTTATAACAAAGTAAATTAAATTTGCCTTGTGATAAAAAAAAGTCAAATGATCTGATATTTTAGTTATCTTGATAACCTTAACATTCTGATTTCTCTTTCATATAATTTCTTGTTTTATTTACTTTTACTACATGTTGGTTTTACCAAAAGACTTTCATTTGAGAGACAAAAGTTGAGATTGCTTGTTTGATTTGTTTTTTAATTTCCAAAATTATAACTTTTTTTTAGGAAATAATAACAAATTATAAATTTTTACCAAATAAATGTAACTTTAATATAAGCAAGCTTTAACGTATTTGACGTAATCAGTAATCTGCTGCTGTTTACGCATAGAAAAAAAGCGTACGCACACGTTGTGATACTCTTTAAAGCGGCGAAAGACGTAAGTCATGGGAGAAGAATGGTAGAGTAAATTATGCTATTTTTGTTTTCTTTGCGTAAAAAAAATATTCTTCTAGCATCGCAAAAGTGTAAAAACACATAGACTGTTTTACCAATGTATTTACTAAGTTTTTGGATCTGGGATAATTTCTGATGGCTCTCTGATGTCATCAAAAATATCTTAATTTGTGTTCTGAAGATGAACGAAGGTCTTCTGGATTTGGAACGACATAAGGGGGTTAGTAATTAATGACAGTGAGTAATTAATTTCATATTTGGGTGAATTAACCCTTTAAATAAAAAAAAAATAGCATTAATTATAACGAATACAAAACATGTTTATTAGAAAAACTATGCATTTAGGTCACCATAAGTATGAATTAATAGTAGGGGTGTCAAAATTAATTGTTTCTATGATGCATTGTGATGCAGACGAGGATGATTCGGTATCGGTTCAGTAATAGTCCGTAACCGATTATAACGTACTGACACTTTTCTGCTGTTATTTACCACTTACGTGCTTTGTCGCAGTAGAATACAATGGCTGAGGGAGGCGGATCTTGAGTGTGAATAATTAAAAATGCTCCAGCTGCTTTAAAAGCCGACATCTGGGCACATTTTGGCTTTTATGAACAGAGCTACTGTCTCTGGTTGTCGAGGAATGGCAGGTATCAGATAAAGATGTAGTGCTTGTGACAGATAATGTGTCGAACATTATCGCTGCAGCACAATTCGGAACATTCGCTTACGTTAAATTCTTCGCGCATACAGTGAATCTAGCATCGCACGCTTAGTGGCTGGCTCTCCCAGCTTTTGGTCAAAATACACTGTACATCAACATTCTTCCATCGCAGCACCAGACAAGCCACTGTCCGAAAATTAAACATCATGTCTTTAGCTGAGAAATCACAAGCTGATAACTGATGTCAGAAGAGAGCAATCCGACATTGTCTCTCATTTCTCCTCTAAATGCTATTTTGGTTTAGAATTTATAATTTCATGTTTGTACATTTGTTAAATTTTTTTTATTGAGGAGGTTTTTTCAGTTAAGTTTCAGTTCATATATCTGACTTTGTGTTTATTAACAAAATTAAATACATGTGAATTAAAATTGAAAATTGAGTATGCAGTGCATCACCCTAATTAATAAATATGAATAAAAAATATTTGATCACACATTTGATGTAACTCTTCTAACATTCTAAACATTCCAATGTCACATTCTGACATCCTTCCTGAAATAATTCAAATTGTGCCGTGCATTTACAGCACAGCCCTTGTGCTTCTGCTGAAAGTGTTTTGTCTGGAGTGTCTACAGTCAGTCAAGCTGCACAAAAGAGGACATCACAGCAGCAGAGACATCTGACAGGTGCTGTGTCACACCTGGACTGTACAGCAAGTAGTGTCATCCAAATCCTGTCCTGCTACAAACAGGTAAGAACTGACAGCGTCGCTCTCCTATAGATAACGAGCAATTAGAGAGAAACAAACCTGCCCTGAAGTGACACAAAACCAATGTGTGATTCGTTTCCAAAAGGTTTGAAGCGCTAATCATTTTACTATGGTCATCATTTGCGCTGACCTCTTTAATTAGCAGAGAGTTGAGACAAAGTTCACCTCTTCATGATTCACCAATCAGCCGAGTAATATATGGCTTAAATAATTACTGATTAACACTTCCATAAGATCTGCTCATCACATCAAACGGATCATAATAAAGCTCAACTAGAGCATGGATAAGTGCCATTTAAAAATAAAAGCTTAAAACAGACACGAGTGACATCAGCAGTGCATTTACCACACCAGCAGTGTGTTTTTACTGTGGTGCAAAATATGTTTAACACCCTTTACATAATAACTGCAATTAAACATATATATCAGTAAGAAATATGTCTGATTGGTGTGTAGTGCATGTGACCCCAAATCAGCATAATTATACTAGGTCTGTACCCGACTAAGGATTTTTCTGGTCGACCAGTAGACGCTCATTTTAATCATTAGTCAATTAATCGAACTTTTATTAATAAACCATTCAAATCATTAAATTCGTAAAGTCGACTATTAGGGGCAGCCCCAGATTATACAGACTTTTTTTTTAATGAAGGAGTTTGTGATTCTAATAATAATTGCAAAAAACAAAACAAAACTGTTGCTGTTTGAAGGGCTACACAATTTAGCCAAAAAAATGATATGACTAGATGATAATTATTATATTGAATATTTATTATCATCATTATTACTACTACTACCAAAATTAATTACTATTAGAAATTTCACTGATTTTTTAAAGTTTTTCTTCTTTTTACAGTAAAATTCCAATGCAGCACAATGCAGCACATGATTTTTATTAATAATAATAATAATAATATAATACAACTTATTGCTAAAATTGTATGTAAAATGTAAAAAATATATACATTTTATTTTACAGAAAAAATGTAAAATTAAAATAGTAATATTTATGGCTAAGGGCAGTTTCTTCTAGAGTGATTGAACAACGCTCTGCTAAAGTCACTCACTGTTCTAAGTAGTGTTAATTTCGTCACCTATTTTTAATTTAGTCTTAGTCTTGTGCCAAATTTCCTTGTTAGTTTTAGTCATATTTAGTCATTCACATATCTTTTTTTGCTAGTCAAGTTTTAGTCGACTAAAAGTCTCGTTATTTTAGTCAAATTTTAGTCGACTAAAAGTCTCGTTATTTTAGTCAAGTTTTAGTCGACTAAAAGTCTCGTTATTTTAGTCTAGTTTTAGTCGAAAGAAAACTCAAGGTATCTTAGTCAAGTTTTAGTCAACTAAAAGTCTTTTAATTTTAGGTTAGTTTTAGTCAAAAAAGAACTCAATCCCCCAGTTTCACAGACAAGGCTTAAGCTAGTCCCAGAATAAATTGCACGTTTGAGCTGTCTCAGATAGAAATATCTTGCTCTGAGATAACTTAAAACATGTCAGTGTCATCGTTCTGTGTTAAAATGCACACCTGTAATATTTTCTTATAAGGCATTTTTGTAAAAGTTGCTTAAATATATTAATTTAATTAATGCATAGTCCTGGCTTAAGCTAAGCCCCGTTTGTGAAACCGGGCCAATATATTTTAGTCTAGGTTTAGTCAAAAAATTGTAGTCTTATTGATGATATTTGGAGGAATATAAGCCATGTAATTGTACAACTTGATTCCCTTACATATATATTTGCTTCTAAGCCTAATTACATAAATTTTTATTATGATGTGATTGTGACAGGGCGTGGGAAGAGGTTTCAGGTTGGGGGTGCTGAGTTTTTTTTTGTCACCACTTTTGAATAAGAAACAATATCAAGGCTATAAAACTTGTCAAAACTCCGCAAATCACAAAAG
>JAUCNO010000353.1:15680379-15690764 GCA_032353835.1 Enteromius viviparus
TAACATTTTGCAGTATTATTGTTTTTTCATATTTTTGTTTAAATAAGTAAAGCCATGATGAGCATTACAAGTCTATACACACACAAAAATGTACATTTTATGGGTAATTCCAGTTTTTGTGGACTGCTTGTGTTGTGATTGATTTGTGAGTTTGTTGGAAGGAGGACAGACCTTCAAACACTAAACTGCTAATGATACAGGAATATTAATGCTGCTGCTGAATGTTTTGATTTCTTATAGAGCGATTTGACACTGTGTCCTCTACCCTTGGGTTGGCACCATCGACTTCCATCGTGCTACCCCAGAGTCACGGTCTATAATTGTATTCAAGATGGAATGGAAGCACAAACAGCCTTCCCTCCTGTTGTGTTCAGGTGTGAGCAGCGGAGGGAAAGGTCACCGGTAAAAAGTTCTCCCCTAAGATCCGCGTCTCTTCAGGGATGAGCTCGGCTCACCTCCTGCCCTGGCCTGATAGCTCAGACTCGCTTTCTTTTTGTTTTTTGAAGTGCTCAGTTGGGCGTCTGGTGCAGCGTTCACATGCCGCTCAGCTTGAGCTGCCAAGCACCGCCCCCCGCTCATACATAAACACACTCTCATGCTCGTTAAGCATCTCCTTTCCCGCATTTGCATATGGAACAAACAGGAAATTGTGTTCATTTGTATGCAAATGCTTTTGTCCCCAAGGCAGCGCTTTTGAATTAAAAGTTTTACCATCCCATTAATTCCAAATTACAGTCAGGCACAGACACGGACGGCCATCTTTGCTGTGACGGAGGGGATAAGTACCGAAGGAGGGTCCTCATCCCAAAACAGACGCGTCTGACTGGGGCAAGTTAGTGTGCCATCTGCACATGACGTCACGATTTGGCCCCATCCACTAGTCTCCAGATTGATTGGTTGTGCTCTGTCCTGGTCTTCATGCAAACTATCCGGAGAGGAGTATGTGCTGATCCGGCTTGATTGATATTCCTCAATATTCTCGAGGACGGGCGAGCTGAGACCTTGCTGGATTTTTGATGGACAGGTTGTTAAGTAGACAAAGAATGGTGAAGGCCAAAGCTCAATATCTTGGGTACTTTGACATTATTGATTCATTCAAGTGCCCCTATTATAAGTAATGAAAGGTTCATATTTTAGTTTTGGCAGACCCAAACAACAGGTTGACATGCATGCAAGGTCAAAAAACACTTTCATTTTGTTATTATATGCATTTATTTTTACCTTATTTGTTCAACGACTACCAAATGATTCAGTCAATGATTTAATGGGGGGAAATTTAAATTTAAAATTTTAGGACATTTACGGAAATGCATGCATGCAAACTAACACAATTTTGGGATTTTTCAGAGGGAATCTGTGATGCTTTTTTCTGGATTTATTGATGAATAACAATGTTTAATGATGTAAGTTTTAAACTCTTACTTTTAATTAATTTAACATATCATTCTTGAAAGAAAGTATTAATTTATTTCAAAATTAGAAAAGATACTGACCCAATTTTACATTAATAACTGTATTTAAGTTCCCAGTTCCTGCAATTTTGCCTTTTTTATTCCCATTAATTCTTGTTAATTCCCAATATATTCACATTAAATATCAAGGAAAGTTTCCAGTCTTGAAAATTCTCAGAATTTTGCAAGGAAAAAAAAAATACTATGGGATTCTGGTATGATACTGAGAGACGACGAGGCATGCAAATTCAAATGCAGAGTGTTTAATGACAACAGGGCAAACACAGACAGGCTGGGTCATCACCGGCAGACAATTATGGAAGAGGCAAAACAAGAGAGTATTCAGAGTCCAGCCGCGGGTCCAAAACGAACGGCGAACTGAGTCCAAAGGGAGAGGCAAAAATAATAGTCCAAACGAGAGCAGGGGTCAGTAACAATAAATCCAGACAGGGAAACCAGAACACGAAAGAACACGAATGAAAATACAGGACAGGTTGACAGTGCAATGGACCATGGAGACAGACAAAACACTTCCGGGTTTTATACACATGTAATGAGGTCAGAGGGTGGAGCAAACAATCAAACACCAAGACAACCAACGAGTGTGCGGAGACATGAGTTCATTGATGAGGGTCCATAAATGAAAACAGACATAAAACACTGAGAGTTTGCTGGGCACTGAAGTGCCATCCTCTCATCTGGGCTGGCACTTCCAGCTGACTGTGACAGATTCAGTGGTGACCCAAAACTTCCTCGTTGCAAACTTTCTTCAAAATATCTTCCTTTGTGTTTGGTAGAACAAAGAAATTCATACAGGTTTGAATTACTCAAGGGTGAGTAAATGATGACAGAATTTTCATTTTTGGGTGAACTATTCCTTTAATGTTAAAAAACCGGCACCTAGTGGCAAAGAATAAATTTGCATTTTTATTTAGACCAATGCGAAAAGATCAACAAGTGGGCAAGTGGGTCAGGATGCTAATGTTTAATTTTGACTTCAACATAGGCTTGGGACTAAAAAATGTATCGTTTCAATGATTCAGAGTCAACTCTTTCTTTTGAGAATTTATACACGGTGCACTTTCAGATTTAAAACTTTGATTTAAAAATGTTTGTTTGGCAGACTGTCAGGCAGGTAACCCGGCGGACTCTGAGCTCTAGGAGGTTAACCCCTAGGAGGCGAGGGTTAACTGGTGCTTGGAGCCGGGCCTGGCCACAGCATGCCCCCCGGGAGGAAGTGGAGACCAGCAGCGATGCGTAGCTAACTGGGCGAAAGTAGCAGAAGTTATTACGGAAATGGTGAACCGAGATGGAAAAACCTGGAGAAGTTTTGGGCCTTCTCCTTGGTCTGTCCCCAGCTCTGGTGGCTGAAAGGGGAAGGCGGTGGGAGTCAAAAATGTAGATACTAGCGAGAGGAAGTGAGCGGTATTTAAAGTAGAGGAGAGAAGTTCTGATAGTAAGGATGAGATTGGCGGCATCTGCGAACGTTTGTGCGTGTTCTTCCTGAAATTCGTTATGAAACATCATGTAGAGCATGTACGAACTCTTCATTTTTAAACCTGCACCAGTACAGGCACATAAGAAAACTGTGTAAATATCAGTTGAAAAAACGGTCTGTATAACAGTATTCTGTTTTTTTATTTTTATTTATTTATTTTTTCTTGAGCGAGATTTGCTCTAAATTATACTGTGTAGCCAGATCAACTTTCCTTGATAAACCGGAGCATAGGAAAATGAAATCCCGGTTGAATTGAACTGCATTTATTTATCTCCTTGAAAGTCAATGGGCTGTGAGAGCATAAATAAGAATAATAAGATTAAGAGGATTAGTTAATTAATTGATTGGATTAGACATTTGCTGTTTGCTGCAGCACAGGTCATGTGCAGAATGCTACACTTTCTTTACTTGCAACTTTTCTTCTCCGGTCTGTGGAGTTGCAGTGCCTTTCAGCTGGAATTGAGAGGTAAAAATAATCCTAACAGCATTATTGCATAATTCATTTATTCTGTATATGGGTCATAAGCTTCCTTGAATAAGAGCTTCTTAACTGCAGAAATATAAATAGGCTGGTACTTTTGTGGCATTTAACAAGCTTAAAAAGAGTAAAACCGTAATCTATACTCATTACATTTGAGAGATGTCAAAAAAGAAGCAGCTTAAAAAAGTGCAACACCAAGCTGAAGAGGATAAGGAAGGTGACACCTGGCAACCTTCAGTAAACATGGCATCTGTCCTAGAAATCCAGGTAGTGTAGTAATGAGGGTTGATGGGGACACAGTGATGGAAGAGAAGGCAGTAACAACACAGCATGCTAGCTGCCACCACTGGCACTTTCACAAGACTGAAGACAGACAGCAAGAAGACCACATGCCTGACCACACTCAGACACTAATCAGAGGGAAAAAAAACGTTCTGATTTGACAAGTTCTCGTAATGAGAGAGTGTAGCTCCACTATCAGGAACATTCTTTGAGGGTTTCCAAGGAACGGTTCACCCAAATGTGAAAATTCAGTCGTCATTTACTCGCCTTCTTACCATTCCACACCCGTATGGCTTTATTTTTCCAGGGACACAAAAGGATTTTTCTCCCTAAGAAGAAAGTCATACAGCTTTCATACAGACAGACACTAATGTCAGTTTAATCTCAGTATATTGGCTACTATTGAATGTACTATTTAGAAATAATCATGACTTTTTTATTAAGTCAAAGGCCCTATAGTATCAAAAAATTGTATTTGATCCCAAGACCATAACCCGGTTAAAAAGAGAAGCTAACCTGCTTTTAAAATGTGAAATGTTTCTTTTTAGATGGGGTTAAAAGGGCCTAAGAACAACAAAAACCTCCATTGTAAAAAAAAATTTAATCGTAAAAAATAATTGACAGCTATACGTCTGCCAAACAAAAAACATAAAATTACAGTAAATTCTTTATATAATTTCTATAAATTTTTTTACTATTTAGTCATATATACAGAAATTGCACCAAATTGCATATTTTTGTTCATTTTGGCATCAGAATAAAATGTAATTGTTAATGTTTTTCTTCTCGAGTACAAGCTCCATATTCTCACTATGTAATACTACATGGACCATAAAAGCATGACTGAAAAAACACATACTTTATGCAAAATTTAATTTTGACCAAAAAACATTTAAAAAATTTAAAAACTTTTAGTTTTATTTGAATATATATTGTCTAAAATTTTAATAAACTATTCCACTTAAATATATATTATATATATATATATATATATATATATATATTTTCTGATTGTCAAATATTTAGGCACAATAAAAAACGGAAACAGTCAGGAAAGAGAAGGGTTAGTGAAGGGTTAGTGTTTGAGAGTGGGAACGTTTTGATGATTGACTATTCCAGAGTCATTTATGATTGTGGAAGAGATGTAGAGCTAAAACACTCAATTGAACAGACGAGACATTTGCCAAGCTAATCGTAACACTTGAAACGCTCCTCTCTGCCTTCCAGTGTGACTTTATCCTAACCTTATGCTTGATGCTTTTTGATTAATGTTTTAAAAGCCTCCCTGCCCACAAGAAAGCCATTTGAGAGCTCTCTCATAACAAAGGGAAGAACATTGCATCTAGCATATTTACAAATGCACTATATTATGCATTGTAATATGCCTTACCGCCTTTGCACAATAAAACTGAATCCACCTCCAGAAAATACTCTGTAGATAGGACTTTGCACTTAAAACTTGATAATGGCTGGTTTTATTAAAATTTAGCATTATCTCTAAACCATGCAGCTCACTTGAAAGCATCGTAAACTTGCGATTGGTGAGCTGCTAAAATGTCTGGAAGGCCATTTTCTTGGTTCACTTCCAAAATTGGTTTATTCACTACCTGATTTGTTAGGTAAGTTATTTTGGCGTTACGATTTTTTCTTCTTCTTTTGTTGTTAGGTCACACATAGGCAAAAAATGTAGCGAACAAATGACAATTACAGTTTGCTGGATGAAATCTGAAAGTCTCCGATAGTGACACAGTCAAGCAGGGAGAACGAAAGGTGAGATCGTGGCTGTGAAAGTACAAGATGCATTATCTGGCATGCTATAATAACCTCTCTCCCTCCCTCGTATCCCTCGCTTTCTCTTCGACTCCTTCCAAACAGTGGCAGCTATTAGTGCTGAATGGAGCGGAATTGAATTAGCGCTGCCCACCGTTTCTCTAAAAGCGCCAGGGCCCAGGGGCAGCATCGCCATGCTAATAAAGCCCAGGCTCTTACTGTGTGAGGAAAAGTGGCCGGAATTGCTGATGGGAGGACGTCAGGTGGGGGCAGGGGGGGAGGGCTTTCTTCATGACTCAAAGGCGGACATGAGCAGAGAGCAGACGGAGCTCGCTTGAATAAGAGCGCTCACCCCTGCGCTCCCATCGGCGTTCGGCGGGCCTGAGTGACACTGCAACAATAACTCACGCCGCTGCGTCCGTGGTGCTTCAGGCCGTCTAGAATAATTTTAGCTGCTCGCGGCGCTTTTGGAATAGTGGGGCGCCGCAGTTTAACTGTAATTACATTCATTTTCCCTATTCTGGCTCCCGCAAAATGCCAAGACTGCACTCAAAGTAAGGAAATGTGCGCCGAGGGGATCCAAACTATTTGCTGAACGTATCATCATCCATATTCACTAATATAACTTTGTTACAAGTTCACGATGAAGAAGTTGACTCCTGTATGCGGGACGACAAGGTCATGGGTTCAGTTTCCTTACAAAATGTTTCTCCCAAATGCACAGGGAGTCATGTTACATGAAAGTTGCTGTCAGATGCTTAATTGTAGCTGGGGTTCTCACAGTATGAATATTACAGTAGCTGATGCTGGGCATGTGCAAAACTACTCTATGATTTGAAATAATAGACGTTTAGCCTACAACCCCCTTTTTTCCAATTTGTTTTGCTTCTTATTTTTACAAAAGCTGTGTACATTAATTTAAAAATTGTAGCCTATATCTGGAATCAAAAGGCAAACGTGTTGTGGGCTAACACAGTCTGATTTTAGTAAGACCACATTAATGTATGCGATATATTGTGAAACCCTCTAAAATGGCGGGAGACGTAACTCAGGGGAATAGAATGGTTGAGTAAATTATTATATTTGTTTTCTTTGCGCAAAAAAAGTATTCCCCTAACATCGCAAAACTAAAGTTGAGCAACTAATGTCACACGGACTGTTTTACCAAAGTATTTACTGTATTTCTGGAGCGGGGGGACATTTCAATTCTATTGCTGCCTATAGAGGGTCTGATAGCTTGCAGATTTCATAAAAATATCTTAATTTGTGAGCCGAAGATGAGCAAAGTTCTTACGTGTTTGGAATGGAATGAGGGTGAGTAATTAATGACAGAATTTGCATTGTAAGCTTGCTTAAATTCTACGATTTATATGTTAAGCCTAATTTACTGCCCACTGCTGTGTAACATCAGAGTAATTACATGCTAAATCCTTAGCAATTGTCTACTTAATATAAAGTGTAACACTTTATTTACCAAAAAGTGCTGTCCTGTTACACATTTGTTCTTACACACACCATTCTGAGGGTTGTAACGTGTGAAGTTACAGAAATATTACAGCTGTAGATGTTATGTACCAGGGCTACCCACTTCGGCGGGTCGTTTATTCTTTGGTATGACAATATATTTTTGTTGTAGTTTTCTATAAAGGCATATGATATAATAAACACATTGCAACATAATATTACGCGCATAAAACTCAAAGCCGATGACATGTCTGACTTGGGAACA
Source organism: Enteromius viviparus (assembly GCA_032353835.1). Taxonomy (NCBI): domain Eukaryota; kingdom Metazoa; phylum Chordata; class Actinopteri; order Cypriniformes; family Cyprinidae; genus Enteromius; species Enteromius viviparus. The sequence goes on from JAUCNO010000353.1 coordinate 15,687,591, forward strand.
AACTGTTCTTTTAAGTCTGACATTTTAATACAATTTTTATATTCTTACTTACAGTTGTTTTTATGTATTCATTTATTTTTGAGACTTTTTTCAGAACGGTCAATTAATTAACTAGAATGAATTTGTCACAGCTGTTCTCAACATCAAAAATTCGTCATTTTTAAGACAAAATCGGTGCTAAACAGGGCATGGCATTAGCACAGGATGATATTTATGCCCGATCCCGATCCCAGCCCGACACAGTAAAAATCTTTCTTTTTTTTCTCATATTAATGACACATGCACTTTTTTCATGTGGAAAGTCCGCTTTTATTAAGCAACTGTAGGAAGGCGTTCGGAAATGTCATCAGCATCAGCGCACACGGACCAAAAGCAGCGTTATAACACAGACGCACATTCATGCTGATGTGACCGAGCCCAAGCATCCTTTCTAAATATCTGTCCGAACCCAGCCAGGCCAGCAACACATCCTATATCAATAAACTAATTAACTAAATACCCTTAAATTATATATAATTGCGGGTAAACAAGTTTTTTTTTTTTTTTTTCATCTGTCATGTGTATTTAAACACAAGAAGTGCAAAGACCGGGACATGCAAGCACTTATCATGATATAAAAATATTAATTAATAGCTTGATGTGCTGACTTATGTATAACCAACTTTTATTTGAGGAAACGTGTTCATAATTGGCTGTTAGCTTTGTACATTCTGCTCTGGCTATTGATTAAGTTGATTTGAATAAATATGTCTAGTTTGGCTGACGATTGTTAAGTGAATGATCATAATGTAAGGCGAACATATTGCATGTATAGACACTATTTGTCAGCAGCATTTAAAATTTGAATGTTGATTTATAGATTAAGTGGATGAAGGCTATTTTGGATGTATCACATAAGACAGGCAGGTTAATCTTTTCATAGTTCCTAAAAACTATTGGTGGAATTTCATGCTTTTTCGGCATGTTCACACCGTACAAACTAGGAACAGATTCAGTTCTAGGAACTCTGTTTAGGGGAAATAAATGAGCTCCTACAGTACTTCAGAGTAGGGTCTAAAACAGTTCTATAGGAACTACCAGTGATGTAAGCGTACACTGATTGGCCAAACGCATACAAAACACCAGCTATCTGGTATTTAAAAAAAAAACTGTGTAAAAATATTTACTCCACGACTTTACTTTACTGTACCAGTTGTCTGCAGTGTTGTGTTCCTTTCTCAGCCTCCAATAATACGTAACACTGCAATTTGTCACAGGAAAATTTGCCAAATGTTCATGCTTATTCGATCGCGTTTTAATGCATCTCTTAATAATCTGGTAAACAAAAACGACCTCAAATCACTGCACCCCCATTCACCAGTTGTTGATGTTTGTAAATGCTGTGAATTAAGATGTTGCCCGCTTCAGAGTTCCTGTTGCCGGTGTGAATGCAACCAGGAAAATGGTTCTCTCTAAGTTTCAAGGAATATTTGGTATTTGATACCAATAACTGTGAAAAATGTACAAGGCTCTATGAATCTTGATACCACTTAAAAACCCACTTGGTGCTTAAGTACCAGTTGCTTTGACATCCTTAATAAGAACAGTAGTTGACTTTCTTTAGAGCATACAGAGTTAAGTAGACTGTGTCTGATAAATGGATTTTATCCAAAATGAGTTACTGTACCATACACTTATTACAGTTCTATCGGAGCGTCATGGGGTGTTCAAGGGTAACATGGTCAAGGGTTGCTGGGGATTCAGACTGCCTGCTTTCTGATTAGCACCTTCCGTTGTCTGCAAGTGGAAAGTTAGGAAATCCTAAAGCCATTTATTTGTAATTATAATAACAATAATAATATTAAATACAGCATATAACTGAATGTGTATATAAAAACACCATGTTTCTAAGACATTTTGCATACATTTGATTTGCGTTGTCTTGAAATTTAATACAAAATTGATATATATATATATATATATTTATATTTATCGTAAAATTATTGCAAACATATTATTATTGTACACAGATTATGCCTCCAAATATGTGCATTCACACGGTTGGTGAATGAGACCTAATGTGTGCTATTGGTCCATGATGATATTTGTATTAGGCAAGCAGTTTCTTTTTCATGCTAGTTTGAGATAATCTGTATTTCAAGGCAGACTATTGACTGCTTATTAGAGAAACTCCAGAGAGGGTTGATCAACCAAAACAACAACATTACTGAAAGAATTATGGCTGAATTAAGAATCGAGCCAGCTGTGAAATGTACCCATCACTGTGCTATTCAGTGATCAAAGAATCACGGGCATAGCGGCAAAGGAAGGAGGAGGTTAGAAGCAAGAATTGTAATGCATGTCCATGCAGAGAACAAGGCAAGCCGAGGGGTAGTATAAAAGACAGCCATACTTAATTCCTGTATGAATAAACCGACAACATGCTAAGTGCCTTGCTGTGCATCTAGGAAAGAAAAATCTGTGGACTGAAGTGCTTCCTCTAATTACACACTCTGGTAGAGCATAACATAGCACATTTGAGAACCATGGACTGGTAATAGTCCACACTATCTAATTGACAGCTAGGCAGTGCTAAAAAACCATGACCCATCACTTCAATCTAACACAGTGTGACCTAAAGTTGTAGGATGCATTAGAACCAATTAACCCAGTTAACCTTGATATTCAAAATAACAGGACAATGTTGGCAGCTAACAACCAACATACTGTATATGATATATGCCTCATTATGCTCCAAACCCATCTGATTGACTTTCTTTTTCAAAATAGTCATTGTATATGTACTTAAATATTAATCTATTGACTTTAAAATACCTTAAATATAGTCAGCAAATTCAATGGACCAGTTTTATGATACCTATCTGATGCTTTTAGCTCTTTTTATAGCTTGAAATATCCGGTCCTCTATCGTTCCAAGTGCATGGAGAGAGAGGAAGACTGCATGGAGAAAGGTCCTCATGTCCGAATTCAAATTTGTACGTAACTCAAGACTCTGTATGTCGGCATGCTTCCCACAAGGCTTATTGCTATTGCTCTAATGTTTGTGTAACTACACATATGCAACAATCCACTGAATGGTATGTAGAGTACAAATGTGTAACAGGTAGGGCTGGACAATAATTCGATATCAATATGTATTGCAATTTTTTTTTTCAATAACGGTGATATTATTTT
>JAUCNO010000353.1:15697548-15712475 GCA_032353835.1 Enteromius viviparus
GTGTAAAATAATCGTGATTTCAATCATGACCAAAATAATCGTGATTATGATTTTTTCCATAATCGAGCAGCCCTACTATCTATCTATCTGTCTTTCTGTCTATCTGTCTGTCTATCGTTCTATTTATCATTCTATTTGTCATTTATCTATTATCCTGTCTATCTCTATCTATCATTCTATCTATCGTCCTGTCTATCTCTATCTATCTATCGTTCTATCTATCTATTTATCTATAATTCTGTTTATCATTCTATTTGTTCTATTTTCTGTCTATCGTTTAATATAGCTATAATTTATCATTCTATCTATCCATCGAAGAGTTAAAGTTATATCTATCATCCTATCTTTATACTGTCTATCTTTTGTTTTGTTACAAAAACAAAATAGGATAACAGTCAGTTTTTATATGATTCAAATACAATCACCACCATCAAAAAATGTCTAGTTTAAGCTAAATATATAACTTTGACACTACAAACTCAGCCAAACTGAGTTGAATATTTATCATTCTGTCAATGAATCCATCATTCTATTTGTCATTCACTCATTCTGTCAGTCTATTGTTCTATCTATCGATCCATCTATTGATTGTTCTGTCTTATGTCATATTATCATTATGTCCTTCTGTTTTTGTCGTTCTTTTATTCATTCTTTGTCTATCTATCGTTCTTTCAATCAATCATTTTCCTTCTCTGTTCTCTCATTTTATGTATAATGTTTTTACTAGTTCTTTTTATTTGTCTTTCTGTCGTTCTATAATTTGTTCTATCTTTTCTGTCTATCCGTTGTTGTATTGTTCTGTCCACCATTCTTTCTATAATTCCATCTATTTCTTCCTCACTCTATATTTATCTTGCTCGGTGTCTATAGCGTTTGCATGGGTATCTAGTACCACTTTGTTAGTGAGGTGTGTGTGTGTGTGCAGTTGTAATGACCTGTGTGTTGTTTATGGCATATTTCACTCGTACAGCTGTAAGAATCAGCAGCACTGTAAATAGAGCTCTAATTAGAATGGAATTTGAGGAACGCTATTGATCATAAATTACACCCACTCTGCTCTAGCTCTCTCTCACAACTACAGCGTTTAATATCTCAGATCTCGCTTGTTCCGTCTCTCTCTTTCTCTCGCTCGCTCACTCGTCTCCTTCCTACAGTCTTTGTGGTTTATGTCAGTCATGTTCAGTGGAGCGACTCTGAGGAACAAGCCCTCCTACCAGCCCCAGAGCAGCAGGGTCAATGTGCATCTGGAGAAGAGGTGTCTTCAGGGAAGAGTGTGTGCGAGGAAGAATATCAGTATTACACCAAAGAATAACACTGAATTTGTTAGTAGAGAAATTGGAAGCGAAATGGCAGAGATTTTACAAATCATGGATCATTACAGAGGGAAAAGGCTGGAAATGCCTTAACCCTTTGAAGTGAACCTACTATTGATGGGAATTAGACGTTTGACCAACAGCATACAATCTTGGTCTTCATTGCAGCTTATTGTGGGCAAGAACATGCCAGAAGTGACCAACTACAGATTAATTGTTTATGCCATTTGTTCCATTGTGGAGTTTTTCAATATGATAATAATAAACAGAAATTTCAGAATAAAAAAGAATGTTATAATTTCATGTTATCACAATATGTTGTTTTGCTCTGTTTAGTACTGATTCATCGCCGTATATCCCTCAATTGTGTCTCTTTCTTTTGCATTGGAAGGTTGTTTCTTGCAATTATAACTTTGTTATGAGTTTTTCTTTTTTATTTGAATAGAAATAATGTGCATTGACATAATTGCTAGTATGTTTAGCCTACATCCAAGTCATGATTTTCCCAAAATATTTAGGTGAAAAATAAGTCCAATTATAAATAATTCATAAATAAAGTCCCCAAAAATAATGAAGAGTCCAAATATCTGGACTCGGTTATAAGCATTGACAGAAACCTTCTCCCGGGCATCTGTGCAAGGCTCAACGCTGCATGGATGAAATGGTGCCAGGTCACCGGAGTCCTATCCAATTGTCAAATGCCTGACCAGCTGGAATCGAAGATCTACAAGTCAGTGGTTCGCCCAGTTGCTCTATACGGATCAGCCACAACGAAACACAAACAGGCCCTCAATGGCATAGAAATGAGAATGCTAAGGTGGTGCCTCGGCCTGCCAAGATGGGACCACATCATAAATATTGACGTCTGTGGTGGTGCCGATCATTGAAAAGATGCGAGAGGCACGACTGAGATGGTATAGGCGTACCATCAGGGCCGACCGAGATTCTGTTGCCAGAATGGCAATGAGACTCAGCCCCCCAGGAAGATGCCCACGAGGACGACCCAAGAAACGATGGATGGATCGAATTAAGGAGGACATGAAGAGCATCAAGACCGAACAAAGTGGAGACGACTTTGCAAACGAGCAGACTCTGCAATCGTGCGGTACTCAACGTCAGGATGATGATGGTTTAGGTGAAATAATAAATGAAATAAATAAATATATAAAACAGCAGATTTTTTGTCATTGCCACAGTGTAGTGAAGAAAAATATTGCTGTAAATGTATTTAATTTTTGTCTCCCCGCTGCATTTTTCTATTTATTTTGTTGAAGAAAAGCGTGTACACCTGCGTGCTTTATTCTTTTTGGTTTTCACATGTCTGGTTTTTACCCCAGCTGGAGGGATCTATTCATTACAGAATAGAGTTTACTTTCCACTTGTATACAGCACTCTTGCAGTGCGGCACAGAATCATTTCAGGGTCTTGTCCGCAGCATGTTAGCGACGTGACATGGTTCTCTGGTGTTGGAAGGGCCGGAGAGAGTGAAAGCTTGAGAGCAGACTAGGAGAGGAGGAAAGAAAATGTCTTTATTTGGCTCTAGAAGAGTGGAGGAGAGCGCAGAGGAGGTCAGGCCTACTGAGCGGGGGTTCCATTGCACCTGCGAGCTACAATAACAACCGGCGCAAAGCATGCAGGCCGCTGATTGAGTTTGATCGGAGAGAAATCGGTGGAGAAAAAAGCAAAAGACAGGGAAGGGAGGGCTACAGAGTGAAGGAGGAAAAAGAGAGAACTGGCTAACCAAGCGAGGTTCAAAGGAAGCAGAAAACAGAAGCGCACCTTTGACACCAACTTGCTTTTGAATGTGGCGTTTTAATTAAATATTCAGAGAGGGAAGCAGCGCAAAACCTGCCCGCTTCCACATCAATCATGTCTTGCCCGTGTCACCTCCAGATTCTCACGTAGACGGTGACTGCAAAACCTCACAGCTGCTCAATTTGTGCACTTGTTCTGAAAACCTCAAACGCCGTGGTCTCTAAAGCCACGGGGTTGCTCATGTAAATTAGCTAATCTTTTGTTCATTTTCGGCAGACCCGGAGCACGCAGATGTGCGCTTCCTCCATCGCCACCTCCGGTTCAATCTCTTTATCTTCTGATTGCTTTTTGTAGTTTATCTGGGCTCATTTTTGTAGCCTTCAGCATGGATGCCTCTGTCCACAGTATCAGCCCACGGGCATGTTTTAATGTGTAAATTTGTGTCAGAATTGTTCCTACCTTTTCTAGCTAATTCTAGACTCAAAAGCTACTAAAAGCCCCGCTTAATTTAGTTCATCCTTGTTTCGTAAGTTAAAAATAGGCATGATTTTCGAAAATTTCCCAAATGAATTATGGAGACAGATAAGACTAAAGCACTCTAAGACAATCCGCAGAGGGGGCTTGGTAAAAAAAAGAGAAGTTTTTATGCACTTTTAATAATGTTTAGATGGCAGACTTAAAAAAATCTCTCTTGGAGTGCAAGAACATACTGTATCAGACACACAGCCACGCTATTTCATATGGACCAAATGTTCTTTCATGCTATTCTATGTTATTAACACTAAAGCAAAAGCTAGTTTTTACTTGTTTACAGTTTTTAATATTAAAATGGGATAATGTAGTTTTAAAAAAACTAAAACTCTGTCACTTTTACCTCAGTGGACAATTTTCATATCATAAATGTAACTAGAAAATGCATTTTGCATGTCATAACTGCAACACTCCATTTGGAGAAACATTTCCAACATAATGAACACACAAGGAACAAAATAACAATCATTTGCAATGTTTTATAACAGGTGGTGAGAGACTGGCGAATGCACGCTGCCTTGAATGACAATGACATGCACTGTTTGCTGGGTAAATTTCATGGAACTGGTCAAGAAAAGGCCATGGTCATATTTGTGGGTTACATTGAAAGACCTGCTTCTCCTAGAGATAGAAATAATGTATAATTTATCTCTCTCTCTCTCTCTCTCTATGAAAATTAATTCTAAGAGGCCCCAAAAATAGGCTTCTTTGAGCAACTTTTGGGTTAAAATGATGGTTAAAGGTTATTGAAATGTTTTCTACTATGCACTGCGGAAAAACAACTAAACAATTTCATTGTCACTGGAAAAAAATAAAAATAAATTATAAAACGGTGCCAAATTGTCAGCATTAAATATGTATGACCAGAAAGATTTGTCCGTTCGCTAGTATTTGATAGGAAATATATAACAATAAAGTTAGTTTGAGATTAAAATTGTTTGTAGTATGTGACCCTGGAGCACAAAACCAGTCATAAGTAGCACAGGTATATTTGTAGCAATAGCCAACAATACATTATGTGAGTCATACAGTATGTCAAAAAAAGATATATGCCAAAAATCGTTAGGATCTTAAGTAAAAACCATGTTCCATTAAGATATTCTGTATATTTCCAACCATACATTTTTAACGTTTAATTTATTTTCAACTTTACAAGTGATTTTTCTGAATATTTTTGCAGCCTCCAGATTTTTGGTCAATTATTGTCCTGTCCTAACAAACCATACACAATTGAAAGCTTGCTCATTCAGAAAAAAAAAGTCCCTTATGACTGGTTTTGTGGCCCAGGGTCTCAAAAATAAATGCGTATATTTGCATGAACCCTTTGTGATTTATACAATAGGATTTAATAGTTCAAGCAATCAAAAAACAAAGTAGAAAACCAACAAATGGTTGAAGGTGAGAGGACAGCAGGAAGAGCTTAGCAGAAATCCAGAGAAGCAGCTGGAAAGGATTGGTGGAGGGAGGAAATGGCACGGAATACAAGTCAGCATGGATGAAGAGAAAGAATGAAACGAGGAGCGAAACACAAGGTGAAAGACACGGGTGATATACGGGCTGGTGGGGAGAAAAAGGGAAATGCATGGAGGGCGAACCAATCATGTAAGAGAGAGGGAGAGGGTGTGTTGTCAAGGGAAGGAAGAAGAGAGCGAGGGGTGAAAAGGAGAGGGAGAAGAGGAGGAGGCTGTTGTTTTAAGATCAGTACGGATGAATGCGTTCCCTCTCTCTGGGGAGGAGGCCTGCTGCCTTTCTCTGTCTGTCATTCCACTCGTCTGTGCAGAGCGAGAGAGGAGGATGGACGACTGAAGGCACGGGCCTTTGCTTTCAGAATTATTTCGGCGGGTGGTTTTCTGGGCGAGTTTGGCAACCACCGGCCCCATTTCTGTTGGGAATATGCAGTTTACTACTTTGGCATGCAATCGCTGACTAATTGCAAGAGTTCTACTATATAAGAACTATATGAAAGTTAAATGTGTGAAGCTCGAGATTAAAGTTGACAGCGCTGTGAAGAACTCATGCATAAAGGGTTTTATAATGAGCTAAAGCTGGCAAAACAACAGCACTTTAATGTGTGCCCTTTGTGTATAGGGTTTTTACGTAAGCTTGATGAATGACTAAAGAAACGACTCATTCAGAAACTGGCAAGTTATTGGCATCAACACTGTAAACACATTATCATACTGCCCACATTTACACATCGACACTTATTTGGTATTCCACCACTTGGCTGACCCTGATGAACAACAATAAGAGCTATGCCAGTAACGTGGAGTTTAGCCAGCATAACTGGATTCATTTACATGTAGAAGTAAAGAGAGAGTTAGAGAGACAGATTTATGATTAGGTAGAACAGAATGCGGAAAATTGTTGTGAAAAAGTCATATTAAGGAATGTAGTACTTTTTTGTTTTTAAGTAATATTAAATAAGACACACATACTGTAAGTCTTTATTTTTTGCATTTTATTTGCAAATTTTGACTTCAATTTTGAGATATAATCTGATTGGTGCTTAAAAGGTTTCGTGTTTTTAAGGGGTGAAATATAACCTTTGAAAGAAAAGGGGAATGTAATAATATCTTCCGTTGAAAAAATGGCATAGTGCTTTTTTGTCACACGACAGTGCCTGTCTTGGCTCACTTCTCATTGTATGAAAAGAAAGCTTTGTGAATATTCTTTCTAACATCATCTTTTGTGGTCTACAGCAGAAAGTCGTGTGGGTTAGGATCGACAGAGGTTTCATTTTGAGGTGAACTATTCCTTTAAAACCAAAATTGTTCTCTGTGTGAGGAAGCAGGAGCGCAGAGGGCATGCTGTGTGTGTGAGTGTTATTATCTGGTGTTGGTCATCATCAGCCATCCACCAGGCTCATGGAGAATCACCCTTCAGAGTCTAACAGTCACCTTCACTCTCTCTCCCTCTATATCTTCTTTCACCCTCTGCCCTTTCACCCACTCTTCCCATCTCATTACACCTCATACTCTTTTCCCATATTTCTCTTGTCTGTCTCTCTATTTCTAATGCTCTTTTTTTTTTTTTTTCAACATTACCTGCTGTCGTCTTCTTCAATTGGGTTTCAAAATAGTTTTTTTCCACCTTGGACTATATAGAGTTGAAAAAGAATCAAGTAAATATAAATATATATATATATATATATATTAGGGTTGTAACTGTTCACAAAAATCACTGTTTGGTTCGATATGTTTTCTAAATTTCTTAGATTTTTTTTTTCACATTTTTATTTATTAAAACTAAAATAAAAGTATGATCTTGTTTTTTTTTTTTTCTTTTACTTTGAACAAAAATGGAGCTATACTTCACATATCTTCTGGGGTTTCTTCTAAGCAGAAAATAAAACAAAATCTCTTTTATAACCAAAACCTTGTTGTAGCAGTTATAAAGTAACAGAAATAATTTTTTTTATTTATTTTTTATTAATTTTTTTTTTTTTGGAACTCTGTTTCAGTCAATTTTTAATTTTCTTCAGACAGCACAGATCATGTCTTCAACACATGTGCCACTGTTGTGCTTCAGCTAAAGAAGGTCACAATCTTTCTTGTTATTCGCTAGTAGCGCTAGGAGGGCTCAATTACATTTAGCATTTTCTTAAATCCCGCATTAAAATCCGCAGCTATAAATGTACTGATCGTTGTTACCGAACGATTGTTTTGCCTGTTTGAATCTGTTAAAAATGCCTGCCAGAAAGGCGCAGGGATAGTTTGTAATGTGCGTGTTTCTAGTTTTCGTTGATGGTTCATTCTGGGAACAATTCCTTCATTTTGAACAAATCTTTAATCTGATTTGGGAAGACCGAGTCATTTCGGGGAGTGAATTGTTCAGTCGTACATGCGCATTGTAAAAAGGAATTAGTTCACCTGTATCAAGTTTTTTGGGTTTGAGTCGTTCTTTCATAGCCCCATAAGCCAAAAAAACTAACGACCCAAAAGACTCAATAGATGACCTTATCAATTCTCTTTCCGGCTTATGAGGCTGTCACGTCACGTTTTGAACGAATGACCCAAAAAGACTTTTCAGGTAAGAGCTTATCATAGACTGAAGACCCAGGTCAATCAATTCATCTTTTTTTTCTTTTCTTATAGCATTACAGTATTGTATTGTTTGTAATGTGATCAGCGTGTGTGTACGTAGTAGATGTGTTAGGGGAACTTCCCAGCACAAGTTTTCATCTGTTTGGTAGTGGGAGGGGCAGACAGCATGTTGCGTGTCCCGTCGTTTGCGCTGCCTTGTTGAGCGTAGCACTGAAAACGTTAGATTTTTTTTTCATGCCTAAAATATGCATTAAAAAGAAAAACCTCTGAAAATATGAATTGAAATGCAAATAATATATAGCATAAGTATAAAGCAATTAAGTATAAAAAAAAAAAAAAGAGCCTAGTAGAAGGTGAAAACAAATACATAGATTGGGCTTGAAATGTATTTAAACAACATGACAAGAAACTAAAAATACAACTATTCTCTATAAATATGCATATACAAGCAAATTATAGATAGATGGATAGAATCAGAATATAACAAATAGAGACTTAAATAAAAGTGTTTTAAATAGTTTTTAATCAGTTTTGTTTGCATAAAAGTGTTTATTTTGAACCCTATTTAGCTTTGCCCTCTTCTTTCTTGCTCTCTCTCTCTCTCTCTCTCTCTTTCTGTTTTCCTCTCCATGTGAGTTTGTCATTTTTCATCTGTCTCTCTCACCCTAATCTTTGTCCTCTCTCCTGTCTCTGATTCCATTCATCATCTCTGCTGTGGCCTCCCGGTGAAGGTTACTGGCACAGGATGAAAGGATGAAGAAAACAAGAGGGCGGAAAGATGACCGCACGGAGTGACAGAGAGTTCTGGGACCTCTCCTCTCTCTCCACCTCCTCCTCCTCTATCTTCATCCCTCCAGCTGCACATGCACACCTCTATGCATCCTTCTTTTTTGCCATATCCCTGTCATTCTTTCTCTCTCTCTCTCTCTCGTCCTATGATGCACCTGAAGGGAAGGATGACAGCTGTCAAACACTGAGACAGCAATGACCCATGAATTAGGTGCTTAGAGAGAGTTTGAGTGTCTTTAAAGGGTCATGTGTAAAGGCATAGTTTACCAAAAAAGTAAAGGATTCACATGTAGTTACAAACTTTCTTTTTGTGGATAACTATAGGATTGTTTTTGCTCCACCCCAAAATGAAAATTTAAGATATTTTGGATGAAAACCAGGAGGCTTGTGACTGTCCCATTGACTGACAAGTAATGAACACTGTCAAGATCCAGAAAAGTATAAAACAGTTAATCTGCCATCAGCGATTCAACCAAATGTTATAAAGTGAAGAGAATACTTTTTGTACAGAAATAAAAAAAAAAAAACATTAAACTTTATTAAATAATTTGGCACCATTTTTGATGAATATTCACTGAACGCAAACTATGTCAGACACACATTTTCTGTGTGTAGGTTTTGATTTGAACACAAAAAACACATCCCTGTATCGTGGCTGACAGAGCGTATGCATTTTGCATTCAGTAGATACTCTCCAAAATGCCGCTACGGTGACGTTGCGGTGCCAAATTGTTGAATAAGGTCATTATTTGTTTCATTTGCGTACAAAAAGTATTCTCTTAGCTTCATAACGCTACGTTTGAACCAGTGATGGACTAGCAGATGGACTATTCTGACAATGTCTTTCATAATTTTCTGGACCTTGACATTTTTACAATACTTGGCAGCCAATGGGACAGTCACAAGCCTCCGAAGACGAACAAAACTAAGAAGAAAGACTATTTTTTTTAATTATTATTATTTTAGGGCGGAGTATCCCTTTAAGAATAACAATGACTAGACACCAAAGTGAGACTCATGCTCAAAAATGTAAACCTTTGGGTGAGTAACAGGCCAAAATTCTAACCAGGTAACAAAATACCACTGTATGTCAATGAGTCGAACTCAAGAATTGGATCAGTGAGTGAACAATTCTATTGAGCCGGTACTTTTCATTGAACCTGTTGACCTTGCTAGAATAATTACTTCAACTAAAGTCTTTTAGGGGGCCTACAGGAATAAAGTAATGTCATATTGGGTACATTTATGGTTCTTAATTAGTGTTTCTAATAGTTTTTTAGAAATTAACAGCCGTGATATCTACTGTATGAATTGTTGTTTTATTAAAAAGGCCTGCGTGAAGGTTGTCCAAATTATCTCATTGTTATTCTGCAGAGGAAAGTCTTACCTTTTCGGAATAACATGAGGCTGAGTAAATAATGGTTGATTTTTCATTTTAAGATGAACTATTGCTTTAAATATAATAATATAGAAACGTTCTAGTAATTTTCTTGCAGTCGATGGAGCTCAAATACAGGCACCGGCACCCAGCACAAAGCAATTAAATAAAGCGCTGGTTTACATTACTCTCAATTTGTTTCAGAAAAGAGGGGCACTCACCTTAATAAATTGCGTGATGTCTGCTTTTCTGTGGAGGTAATGCACAGTAATAAGGCTTGGAGTGCAAGAAAAAGTTGTTGCATTAAAAAGTAATTTACAGTTGATGAAAAACAATAACAAACATACACCTCTGTGACATGTATTATGGTACATTAGGGAATGATAAGCATATTTTAGTTTTAGTGCACTAGGCCAATGTTTGGAGGAAGAGGTATTGAATAGGTACTAAGTTTTTGTGACTCTTTGTATCAATCGCTTCATAAGTGGAATGCCCGTTGGGGTCAAAAATGGCTAGAAGCACTCGAAAATCGGTTTCCAAAAACTGTAGCGACTTTGAGTCAGTGTTCTGTCCTCACTATCACTCTGTAAAAAGCTGGCGTTAGCGTGTCCGCTGGCACAGATGCTGTCTGCTCGCCTGGGCAGCTGCTCCCATTCACTCAGCTCATCACAAACAACCCCAGACGTAAACCATTGCTTTCCTCATCTAAATTAGCACACAATCATTTCCAATCGTCTCAGCAGACCTGGAAAATGCAAATTGCCATCACCTCCCTTCATGGATTTAGTCCTTTTTTTTTTTATCCTCAGACTGACTTGGAAGTGAGAACTAGGTTTGAACAAGGTCAGCCAAGACTGAGTACAGTTCAGCATGGACTCCACATCGTCACCATATCCATCCAAATCACGCCTTTTCTGATTATACAAAAGTGTTTTTGAATAATTTAACCTCAAATTGTCCTTTACAGTGTAAGTTGCCCCCTTTTTTCCAGTCAAAGCTTCTCAGGACAGATATATAATATGGCGTAAATTTTTAGTTACAAAAATAAAATAGTAGAAGTATAGAAGTCTATTTTTGTCTTTGCAACTGCAATGAAAAATGTTACAATTGACAGGTCTAAAGTAATGCTGTATTATTTAAAATACATTTATAGGGCCCTATTAATGGCCATCGTCACTCTCTCGCATACAGGCTTTTGATCACAAAACAATATATTGTTTTCTGTGAGTGAGTAAGAAGAATGAGTTTCATATCATTTTGAAGTAAAACATTATATATATATATATATACAATATAACAACAATTTGTTGAAAAAAGTTGAGAAAAAAATTGCAATGTTTAATTTTCTCAAATCAATAATCAAAAGCCTCTAATTAAATGATTTTAGGAAAAAAATTTAAAAAGTATTATTATTTTATTTTCTTTATTTCTCACAGTTTATTTATGGTAAACCAAACTTTTATTTTAATGGGTTGCTGTGATACCCTGAGTTCACTAACAGGTATCTCATATACAAGTTGCATTAATAAACGCAAACAAACACAACAAATTCAATATGTTAGAGTTATAAGAGAAGTTGAAATATAAGCATTTATTATTTGCATTTAGATGAAAAAATGGGCTTAATTTTCACCAATACTATTTTATTTTATTTTTTTGAAAATATGCAGTTTATTAATCATACATTGACTTTTGTGACAATGTCCCCCGATAACTTTTTCACTACTTGGCTGAACTACAACAAAATTAGTTTAAAAATGTATATCATTCATCTATCATTTGCATTTGTATATTCATTGTGATTTGTCAACGTTGAGGTCAGATTTAAAAAAAAAAACATTAAGCCATTATTTTTATATTCAATCTGGCTGGAAATTGTTTTATTTATTCGCTGAAGTCAATTTCCGTTCACATTTGGTGCTCATCAAGTGTGACTTCTGGACCATAAACAGTTTGAAACATGAAGTGTCATAAGGCTGATCTTGACCAATTAAGTCTGTAAGCAAGAAAGCAGCATGGCACTGGAGAGAAATTACATGCTGTCCAGCTAGCAGCATTTAGTGTGTTACATTTCACTGCGTTTCAGTTTTAATGTTTCAATTTACAGGCTCAGAGCTCTCCTTCCTCCCTCACATGCATTAAAATGGATGGGTGTTATCTAACGTAAGACACGTAACCTCAAACAGGGGGTGACTCTGCATGCATCAGTGCCCAGACAGTCTCCTTTAGACTTCATACACCCTCCTGCATACTGGAGTAGATCTCTCGCTCCTTCCATCTTCTATCTTTCTCCCTCTCTGAAATACCAATCGCTTCATACACCAGCAGTGAAGATCTCACCATGCTGGTAGGATCTGTGCTGGTGAAGGTCATGGCGAACACGTTCATTATTAACATTCACCTCCTCATCCTCATCCTCGCGCTCTAGTTCTTCGTTTTTGTGTTTTCTGTTCTCATCCTTTCTCACTTCACTCTTCTGCACAGTCTTTGTCTCTTTTGTTGTCTCTGCTAGCTTAAAACCGCCCTCACTCCATGTCCAACCGACCATTGATCTGCTGATGCGTCATTTATACAAGCTAAGTGGTTAGACAGGACAGGAGAGATGCAGGAGAGATTCAGCTTTTATTTACAAGAACTGTGTTCACCCTCCAAACCGGCTCTTTGACAGCCTTTTGGTTTATTTTGAATCGTGGGCGAAAGTGCTGATGTCTGAGTGAATGAGTTCTCGGTTCTTAAAATGTTGAGTCTGACCATTTCCACCTGTATGACCAAGCAGCTTTGTGAACTAATTCTGAACATCATTGATCGCCAACCCTTTGACAGAAGTGTTGCCTTCTCTTATGAGACACTTTCCCTGGGTACAGTTCAATGCTTCAATACGTTTATTGAGGAAGGATGCCTTAAGTTGATACTATTTCAAAGAAATAATGTTTGGTAACATTTTACTTAAAGGGTTAGTTGACCCAAAGATGAAAATTCTGCCATTAATTACTTACCCTCGTGCCGTTCCAAACCCATAAGATCTTAATTTGTGTTCCAAAGATGAACAAAGGTAATGACAGAATGTTCATTTTTAGGTGAACTAACCCTTTAAAGCTTTTATGTTTAATGCATTATGAAGCTATTCATAATGTATATTGCGATGCTGTTCTTTGCATTAATTGTTGTAACAAAAGCAGTATTATGTTTGAAGGTTTTGTCTTTTAATAATGCATTATTTTTCCTAAAGGTAGGTGAATGAATAAATAAGTTTTATAAATGTTTTATAACAAGTAACATGAGATCATACAATGCATTATAAGGCAAAATTAATGCATTTAAGCTACTTTTAAAGTGCATTTTACGTAAAGGCTTTAAGTAAAGGGATACCCAACTTTGTATTTTGTAATAAAGTAATTTCCACATAATAAATATATAATGGACCAACATATTTTCAAATGTCACTGAGCACCAAATCAGCATAGATTGATTTCTGAAGAATCACGTGACACTGATTGTTGAAAAGTTTGTCACAGGAATACATTGCATTTTTAATTTTATAATTATAATAATAATAATAATGAAACAGTTATTTTAAATTATAACAATATTTCCTATTTCCATTGAGACAGTTATGCGACTTAAACAAAAAAAATCTTGCTGATTCAAAACATTTTTACATGTTTTATTTGTTATTATTATTATTTTAATTATTTATTATTAAAGGTTTTCTTGTTTTATTGTTTCATCACATCTAAAGTGTTTTTTGGAAAGACAATTTGTAATACTAGCAATACATTTATACATTTTTATATGTTTAATAAAACTTTTCTGAAATTCCCTTTCCTGTTCCTGCAGCTCTGCTGTGTTTAAACACTATTCATGTCTAAATAGGACCATTATCTTTCACTTTTTCTTCACCTTTCCTTCCACGTTGTCCATATCTGGACACACACAGCTCTTTTTTACCTCTGACTTCCTCATTTCTATCCATCCCTGGGCTTATCGCTAAATCCATTCATCTTCCCACTTCTGTCTTTTCCCAGTTGCTGTTTCCCTGTGTTCCTGTATCTCTCTTTGTCACATTCTCTCTCTCTCACCCTGTCCCTCCGCTGTGTCCCGTATTCCCGAGTGTAATGAGATGGCTGTGTTGGGCCGGGTCAGCGCCTCTCTCTCTATCTCTCTCTATGAGAAACAGTATAGCAGAGTTAGGAAAGGGAGATTAGGCACATCAAACCATAGTAGCCTCAGTGCACACTGGGCAGTCTGGGTATTTTTAGATGACTATTTCACATTCTGCAGGTCGACTGCAGGCTCACACACACACATAAAGTGAGAGAACGGGAAAGGTTAACCTGCATGCCAACTCACAGAAATATACAAACGCTCAAGGAAAAAAAAACAGCTTCCTGTGGCTGGAACGAACACCTATATATATATTGGTGTAGCCAGAGGCAAACACAACATACCTCTCGCAGAAGAAGTCTTTGGTCTCATTAGCTCTGTTCCAAGTGCTAGTGAGATCCCTTACTGTCTACTATCTACAGTACTGTACATAGGCAGCTGCCTTTCAGGGAAGCTTTCTGAAATCTCGTAGCCTGAATTTCCTCCGATTTTTCTTTTCTTGTGAAAAAGGGATTTGATCATGCTAAAAAGTTAAGCCATTGTACTTCTTATCAGCAGAAGAAGGTATAGCATAATTATACTAAACATTCCATTGCGTAAACGATGGATGTTCTATTTCTGCTGAGTTCTGTGTGTTTAGATTCCATAAGGGCCTGCTCATAAGTGACTGAATTGGAACGCTCTACATAGGCAGCAAGTCAGCACACAAATAGAACTCCTCACATAATGCACAATAGAGACTCAACTTACTATTTATTCCATTTGTTTGATATTAGCATGATACTACATTAATCTGGAGTAAAAATACATTTTTTGTCATAGTTTTAATATTTATATAATTTTGTAGTAGTACTGTAGTAGTCTAGTAGTACTAGTAGTATCATTTTCCATTAACTTTTTACATGCATAAATACATTTTCCATTAAACTTGGAGTGCATTTTAAGAGTGTTTCATCTGTCAAGAATGGATATACTGCCTTACATTCTAAATAAATGCTATGTAAATTATAT
>JAUCNO010000353.1:15712575-15729225 GCA_032353835.1 Enteromius viviparus
ATAGAATGCCTAGGAAAAGTATGCAACGTTTTTACAAAAACCCGATATTTCACACTTTGCCTAAAACCGTCAGGCATAGGCATTCTATAGAATGCCGGATTTCACACATTGCCTGTAACATATATATTTAATATAAACATATTTTTTTCTTAAAACTATACATGAATGTGTGTGTATTTATAGATACATGGTAATATACAAAGTAAACACACAAATATTATGTACACAAACGTTTATTTTGGTTAGGATTACTTTGTTGCTGCAGATCACTGTACATGTGAACACTGACACTTAGAAACACATTTAGGTGCAGTTAAAAGCAAATTTGAACAGTGTTTGGATTTATACCTAAAGTGTTTTACCAGAAAGAGGCAGTTCTCAAGTTTCAACCAATATCACTGACAATCTAAGCCTTTTTTTGGATTCTTTAGATTAAGTAAACTCTCTCTCTCTCTGTATTTCACTGTCTCTCTCACGCTGTCTCTCTATCCACCCATGTGAATCATTCGTGGATTGCCCCCGGGAGTGAATTTTCTGTGTTATAGCTTTAACCTTTTACAGGGAATCCATCACAGTAATAGCCAGCCAAGACTGCGTCAGATACCATTTTTGCAATGTTTAAAGCTCAGAAGCAAACTGTGCACAGAGCTGCAGTTATGTGATAAAAACATATAATGATGTGTGGAGTCTGGCATGGGCTAAACGAAATACTTCGGGATGGATATCTGAGCCTTATCAACTTTTATAGAGCAGTTAAAAGACTGTTATATGTGGCGAGTTGGCAAGGTGCTAATCATTCAGCTGTATGAAGCAATGTATGTACTGTAATTGGTAGTTGTATAGCATGTAATAGTATGTGGAACTTGTTTGTCAGGAAAGTGAACCGCAGCGTAATTCAACAGACAGACAGCAGGGTAATAAATATCAACAATAAGGAGCCAGGTTTAAACGAGACATTCATGCATTGAACCATTGATGCTAATGCAGTGTTAAGTCAGCGATATTTCTTTATCAACAACAACAACAACAAAAAATCTCATGCCACTTGAATATATCTGTTACATGTCAGTGAATAACAGGGAATTTTCTTTAGCGGTTAGTGTGAAAACTTTGGCCCTGAAGCATTTTATGCTGACGGCTGTTTATTGTATCCTCAGACGATTATTAGCTGGATACGTTGCTTCTATCTATCACTTTTATTCCTCATCTAATGCCTTTCTCTATCTCCCCCTCCCTCCCGCTTTGCCTTCTAACTAACAAGGTTTTCCTTCCCACTGAAAAGAGAATGATGATGAGACAGCAGAATAGGAAAGTGAGAAAAGAGAGGAAGAGGGAAAACCATTACTCCGTTTTCACACTTCAATACATGTGCACATCCCTGAAGAGCGCTCTCTCTCTTTCTCTCTCTCTCTTTTTCTTTTTTCTTTTTCTTTCTCTTTCTTTCTGTTGGTGTCATGGGGCAGACATATAGTTGCGTAATACTTTACCTATAGAGCATGTACGCCGAGACACAATGATACTGTAATGTATTGTACTTCTTCAGGAAACACACGTGCACGGGAGCTTATTTTTATTTCGACTGCGCAATCACTCGCATATTTAAACGGATAACTTACCCAAAAATGAATATTGGGTTATCTTTTCCCTTTCATTCCAAACCTATTTGGAAGACATCTTTGTCTTCCTTGCAACAAAAGAGAAAGATGCAGCAATTTTCAAGAATTCTGCTGGTCGCTCTTTCATGTAATTGCAGGGAACCGAAGCTTTCAAGCTTCAAAATGGATGGGAAAGTATAAAAGTGAACTTGCTAAAGTGTTCTGAAGTTTTATGGTAGCTTTGTGTGAGGAACAGGCAAATTTAAGTTGTTCTTTTGAAATCTTGACATCTCTCTTGGCTTTCCCATATTGTAAGTGTTCATGTGAGTTTTTGAAAGAAGTGGTGACTCAAGTTTTAAACGTTTTAAATAAATCGGCTGATCCAGTTCTTGAGTTCTTGCTCATCCGGTCAGTGCCTTTTTACTGATAGTTTTATGGTGCTTTAGTTTCATAGACAATAATTGTATTTTAAGAAAAATGACCAGCATTCAGATTTTGCAACAATAGTTTACTGAACAAATTGCTCTTTCATTGAATAAATTCAGGTATAATTAAAGTTTTATTAGGGATAAAAATCTACCTCAGCATCTGCTGTAAAGGGAGCACTTTTACATTATTGTAAGGTTAAAGTTAACAACAATTCAATTACTATTTATTTGTAACTATAATAATAATAAATCAACACTCAAGTTTCAAAAATCTATGTAAACGTGCTTTTAAATTACCTTATAAAATATACAATTTCTCTTTGTTGCTGAAATCTAGTACGTCATTTACACAGTGGCTGTCATAACGTGCTTAATAAAAGATCTATTTAAATACATCAAGACATTACTAAAGTAAAATACAGTGAAGTAGTATAAATTTCGCCAAATGCTCTTGACTAGACTTTTTAGACATGTTTAGACAAATCACTTTCTTGAGGTAAGTGAAATGCATGTGACATTTTGTTTACAAAGCGATTTTAATGATGTCTTTCCACAGTTGAAATGCTAATTGTGTAATTATGTGATAGGTAAAATATTAATTAATGTTTATTTTGCATTAAAACTAATAACAAAGAGTAAGGGATGAACTCGCTTCACGCTGCAGTTATAACTGAGGCGTTAGTGTGCAGCCATCTGTTGTGGCAAGAGATCCACAAAAAGCATCTGTCAATTTCCTTAAAAAAAAAAAAAAAAATTGTTTGATTTTTGTATACGCGTGTATATAAATATACATATTTTGCTAAATTAATATATATATATATATATATATAAAATGATGTAAAAATGTATTGCTTTTTTATGTACCACACGTATTTGTACTATGACCTGACAAATATCACTGAAATAGATGTCCTACGAAATCACAGTTATTTCGGTAACAGCTCTAGAAAATGAGGAGTCAAGTGAAAGAACCAACATTTTTTGCCGATCAGAAACACTTTTTTGTGTTTGAGTGTGATGACATGTCATTAGATGGCAGAGATTACACAGAGACTGAAGTGTAATTCAGTGGAAGTTAGCAAAATAGCCTTAACATAGCTCAAACCTCGCTCTTACCACCTGCCAAAAGTGGAGACACATCTGCTCATTCATTCATTTTTTAACTTTATCATGCCAATTTTTCACATTTTACCATCATAATAAAGTCATCGCAGCTATGAGGGTTGGGAATAATTTCATGTTCAACAAATCATTTTTTTTCTAAATTTGAATGTCTTTGTCTAGACCCTTTGAGATGCATCCTGGGACTTTATTTTAGTGTCTCTGTTAAGCGATTTTCCTCATGGGAGCTATTGGCTGGTGTTCACACTGTGACATTTTACTCTTTATTCCCCTTTTGGGGACATTTGGTCCCTGCAGTGTGGATAAAAGCTGACCAACACATACACCCCTCTCAACATCATCATCTTCAGGAGTGTCAAGTACATCAGCATCCCAATTCTGCGCCTCTCTGTACCCATCTCATCCTTTGTTTTCCTGCACTCTCATTTCATCTTTTCTCACTCTTTCATCTTCTCCCTTTATCTTCCTCTTTTCTACTCCTTGCCTGCTCCCTCTGACTAAATATAGCAGCTTTGAAGCATCCCTCCCCAAAACACACTGCATGACAAAATTTCTTTCATTCAGTGTGTGAGTGTGTGTGTGTGTGTGTGTGTGTGTGTGAGCAAGAGAGAGAGAAAGCCCTAATCAAGGATGTGATTGCCATCTGTTGTGTATTGATAAAAGGCTAAGAAAGACACTGATTAAAAAAGAGGGGGGAAAAGAAAGCAAATACGGTGAGTAAAAGAGAAGCTATAAAGAGGACACGTGAATAATGCGCATTTTAGAAAGCAAAAAAAAACAGCTTGCATGTGTAGTAGTACAGAAAGTGTGTGGAGAAAAAAAGAAAGGAAGTGTGAAGAAAGACACCGAAACCGAGGAGAAAGGGTTAGCGGAAGAGGAACGGAGAAGGAGTGGGTGACATTTCTGATCCTCGTTTTGTAATTGAATAATAATCTCCTGCGGGACCTGACCTAGAAGCGCGCGAGTGTGTGTATTAGCACGTTTTTTCTGTGTGAGCTTGTGCGAGACAAAGAGAGTCAAATGAAAAGTACCGCCGTGAAATGAAACACTGCCCCCTGTTGTTTGATCGGTGCCTCGCACGCATTAAACATGAAAAATGATCCGGTTTAATGTGCTGTGGTAAAGCGTTGAAATATAACTGCTTTTCCGTTCAAGCAGGACTTATACGTTTTAAAAAAGGTCAATGACATAAATCTTCCACCATTTTTCTATTTTCAAATCTGTCCAAATCCAGAGAATATGACATTAATGCTCATACTGCAAAAACACTGACATCTTAAAATAGTATTTTCTGTTTTTCTCTTTTCTCCTTCCTTCACCATTTCTTCCAGCTTGCGGAGAGAGGGCTACACTGTACAGGTCAGCGTTAACGACTACCTGGACATCTACTGTCCACACTATAACCAGAGTCAGCGGGGGGCGCTAGAGCGCGGCGTGGCAGAGCAGTATGTTCTCTACATGGTCAGTTACCGAGGCTATCGCACCTGCGACCCGCAGATGGGCTTCAAACGCTGGGAGTGCAACCGGCCCCATGCCCCCCACGCGCCAATTAAGTTCTCTGAGAAGTTCCAGCGTTACAGCGCCTTCTCGCTAGGATATGAATTCAACGTGGGTCATGAGTACTACTATATATGTAAGTATTTGTCGCTTACTAACATTATTTGTTCTAACGTTTTTTTCCTCACGTTATTTTGTTCATTTTGTTTTTAGGTTTCATTGACAAAGTCACAAACCTCATAAAGTTCACTTATGTTGTAAGGTTCTATTGATTAAGAAAATAGATAATATATAGCCTATAATTTTTTATCATATATTAAACGCTCACAAATCAAAGTTATTTTAAATGAAGTGGGGTGACTCATGGAGGTCGGTATGCAGTGTGATTTAAGTGTAATTGACATAATATTATTTTAGCATTTACTGTAGAATGTTTTTTTTTGTCTATTTTTAATTTTTTTGTGTGGTTTTAGTTACTGTTTTTTATTCATATTTATTTAGTTGTTGCTTTGACAATTAGCTGAAGTAAAATTTCTACGTTTTTTTTAATTATTTATTTAATTATTTTTTAAATACTTCTAGTTAATAATTATAATAATAACCAAATATGACAATAAACTTTACAAACCTAACAAATTAAACTAAATAAATAATGTAAGTATTAAATGTCCATCCATAAAAAAAAATAAAAAAAACAGTTTTTCAAGTAAAACAGTTTGTCCATTGCCTTCAAAGAGAAGAAAAATCCCTCATTGGGGGGAAATTTGCTCAAAATAGAAATGTAAATTAGAGTCAGTGGGGAAGTCATTTTTATTAACTGTAATAAATCACACATTGAAGAATAATATTTTTGCTAGCAGTCTTCGGCAGATGCTTCACAGCAGCATGCTAAAACGTTCTGGAAGGTCATATTAGCCAATTACGATTAAATGAATCAGTCACGTGACTCAATGTCTCATTTTTATTTTTGACACTTGGTGAATTTAAAGTGTACGGGGGATAGTTTTCCAACTAAATAAAAGTTTACACTCGAGCAAGTCTGTATGTTTGTGTTCACACTCTGCAAGCAGATGAAAAGAGGACAGAATCTTAGAATTTCTATACAAGTTTGTTTGTTTTTTTATGCAGCATCCCAATATTTGCATAAGACTACGTAGATGAAAAGCTGGTGGCATGCTACCACAGAAAATACTTCAGACTCGCTCCTCGGTTTGTAAAAACAAGCTAACAATAGAAGTATCTAGGGCAAACATTGCACAATTACAAATGGATTTCTGTCAACAAACTCAGGTGCGAGTGGAAATAATTTCTTGGGTTATTGACAGCATGCCACAGACGCTGTCCATAGAGCTTAACTTGTGTTTAACATAATAATCCTTTAAAGTGTTCTTTAGCCGGTAAGTTCCAGGTTGCGGTAAGCTTACTTTATCTAAACTCCACTGACAGAAAAGGTTATTACACAGGGAAAGGCATACTGCTGAGCAGATGGAGGTTTAGCGCTTTGTTCAAGGGGACATTGTTAGCAGAAGTGCCTTGGCAGGATCCTCCCTTTCATGATGTGGCGATTATAGCACCGAGCCAATCACGGCCCTTCCTGTCATGGAGTTTTTTGAGTTGCGAATAAAAGAAGTGAGAACTTTCTGCGCGAGCGTCATTATGTGCAGGGTTATAGATAAGTCATACAGATGCGCTTAACAAAAGCGACTTGTGAAGAAAACAATTTGCGAACCCCAGCGATCGCCTTTAAAAGGCTTTATTGTGACGGAGCACGGCGGCGAGTTATTTCAAACACAACCATGTTTCAATCGTTTTACCGAGTCACAGCTAGGAATAAAAGAAAGCTCCTGAGGACAAGCTCAAATGCATCTTTCCCAGCAGTCCATTTGCTCTCAAAACTGCCTTGTTGGTGGAAAAGAGACGGCTTCGTCATCCAGAGGAGCTTGTTATCGGGATACGGGCGTTACAGGCGGCCGCCGATCATCAGTCTTTCTGGCATTTGGGTCAATCGCTACCACTTAGAGCGCACCCGTTTTGATTGAAAACTTTTTGAATGCTGGCTATAAACCGAGTGTTAATAGAGCATCGCTAATGATGATTTTCTGATGCATGTCCCACCTAATTCTAATAGTCGTCTTCATTAGTGCGGTCTGTAGGCAGGTTATTAGCGATAGCATGACAACTATTTGGTATTGAAAAATGACACAGCGCTCAAACATTTCTATGATAACGTGGCCCATATGTTTATCAACCTGAAAACAGGAAACGTTATCTTTGTCTGAGCTCAGGGGGGGTTCGTTTGGGGCCAATTCATCAATCACAGATGGTATCTGCGGCTTGTGGAAATGGATAATTTAATAAACGTACGCCGTATCTGTTTAGATCAATGTTATTTATTTAGTGTTTGTTTTATCTTAGCAGAAGGAGCTTTGCCTTGGATACCTTGCAGGGACTAGGCTATATCTCTTGCTTTGCTGTTTTAAAATTGAACATAGAGACACTTTAAACCAGGTTGCTACTTGCTAAGTTAGTTATTCTGTGCTTATTTATGTAAGGAAGATTTAAAGGTACAGCAGCTAAAAAAATGGTTTCATTCTAATGGTCAGAATAGGGATGGAAATGGTGTCTAAATATTTACCCTCAATTTGTCTTCATTTTGTCATCATTAACACTCAAGTTGTTCCTATCTGTTTCTAGTAGGCATTGACTTAAATACTGAGGAAGTCAATGGCTACCAGCAGCTCTTTGGTTAACAACATTTTTCAAAATATCATATTTTGGGTTCAGCAGAAGGAAGAAACTCTTACAGATTTGAGACTGTGACATTACATCCTAAAAGTGATGTCAGTGCATGTCATTGTCCAGTAGGTGGCAGTAGGTTAATGTTTGTGCTGTCATATGTTGTTGCAGCTACACCAATCCATCACCACGGACACAGCTGTTTAAGACTGCGGGTGTTTGTCTGCTGTTCTACAGGTGAGCAACATCACACACACACACACACAGAAAGAAAAAGCATGCTAACCACAAGTGAAGGTCATGATGATGGGTTTAATGTGTGTTTGTGTGTGTTCAAACTATTTTCAGAACCTAATGCATGAACACGTTCTGTGGCCTCTTTGATCACAACCATGTGTGGAGAGCTCCTCTCATCCCCTGCTCTCTCTCTGTTTGTCTTGTCACTCTTTGCTCTCTTTTTGTTTGATATCATAACACATTTCATCTCTTCAACACAAATTTATTTACATTAATCACTGATTAATGTAAGAGTGTGTGTGTTTTTGTAAATGCTTTGTTTACGTACTCTACGTAATTATCCCTTCAAGGCTGAACGAGTTATGTGTATACGGCAAGAATATGTGAATTCAATAAAAAATGTTTTATTTTAAGGTCACAGTGTTACAGTGTTGTGTAAGCTATTTAGAAAATGTAGTGAGCTAAGCTATCAGTTACTCTACATTGAATTAAGCTAAACTACACCAAAGCTGAGAAATGTAGCGAGCTAAGCTACAGCAACATGGTAAAAGTAGTTTACTACATCTAAGCTATTTTTTTTTTTTATTGAACCAACTTTAAATCAATGCTACCTTAGTGATAAAAAATGTCATTCAAACAGAATGTGCAATTATTTATTTAACAATTGTTCTAAAACCAATTTGGCAACAAAAACAAACATAATAACAAAAGAAGAGGGCTTTTCACACTGTGCTTAACCCCGGGTTATCTGCGTTCTAAACACCGCTTTTAACCCGGGTAAAGACGCGTTTCACACCTGTAATTTGAAAGCATGTGTTAGCACCATATTTTACCCGGGGTTATGAAACCCTGCTCCTGAATTGGGAATCACCTAAATGTGTGTTCTCAAATTCGTGTTTGATGACTGGGATGTTGAGAGCATCCTCTTTTTTGGGTTGCACAGTAAGCATTTCTGCATTAATCGTTTTCTCAGTCAGCTTCTAACATGTCATGCGTCCGGTGCAGAAGGTGCCACTAACACCAAAAAGCTCATTGCCAACCGCAGTAAGAAGTCACTGTCATTATTGTGGCTACATTGGCCTGTGTATGGTGGTGGCATCATATACTGATCTAGGATCAGTGATCCGTAGCATTTGTATTTCTGATTTGTGCTTAAGTGTCAGAAATGCTTGGGAAAATGTAACATTTGCTTGTGTGGACGCTACCGCACTGCTTGATCAATAAAAGAGCTTCGCTACTGAAAAGCTATTTGATTCGGAAAACAGTGACACTACCAACACGCTACTGAGAAATGTAGTAAAATTAGTTGCGTCAAATTGGACCTTAAAATAAATTGTGACCTAAACAGTTTCTTGATTTGGCAAAATTTAGCATTACATCACTCGCTCACCAATAGATCCTTTGTAGTGAATGGGTGCCATCAGAATGAGAGTCCAAACAGCTGATAGCAATAACAACAATAAACAAATCCATTGTTAAAGCTTTTTAATATTAAATGGTTGCTTCTGGCTGTAATTTGTAGAAACAATTCCTCCATCTTCTGTTGCTCTCAAACCGTCAGTTTTGTTTAGAATTGATTTTGGAGTGTTTTTGACATGTAAAAAAATGTTGATTTGTACATATTTCTCTCCTGATTCAGATTAAATGACTCCCACTGGAGAGAGCAATATTATGGATAGAGGACTGATGAATTTGTTAATTTCAAATGGAGCTTTTCATTTCACAAGGTTAATTGATGGAGTTGTGTGGATTATTGTGATGTTTTTATCAGCTGTTCGGACTCTCGTTCTGACGGCAGCCATTCACTGGAGAGGATCCATTGGTGAGGAAGTGATGTAATGATACTGTACATTTATTACATTTAATGTACTGTTACATTTATCTCAGATGGCTTGAGGTTGAGTCAATGTTAAAAAAAAGAAATTAATTTTGGGGTAACAGTGCCTTAAAGCAATACTTTACCCAAGAATTAAAATTCTGTCATCATCCTCGTGTAGTTCCAATGATTACAGAATTTTCATTTTTGTGTGAACTATTCCTTTAAGTGTCCAAATAGTCATGGGGACCATTGTCTATTCTCACATCCTGTGTTCTCTCTGCTCCAGTCTCTAATGTAGAAGACGACTCAAACCAGAGTCCACCTGACTACACCGTCAGACCCAAACTGCATGACCTTGGTAAGTGAACACAGAAACGCATGAAGCCTGCACACACATTGGCTTTTAATATTTAAAACAAAAGATCAATCGCTCTCAAAAATATGTTTGTTTTAATCTGCCTCATGAGCATCTGAAATTCCTCATATAACCATTTGGTCAGATATCGTCCTGTGACCAGGGGATGGCCAATAACAAATTAATGCATTTATTCATTCTCTCTGTTTTTGCTTGCACTCAAATATTATTTTTACCCTGAGAAATCGAGCTGTAAATGGGCAGCGAGACACATGATGAATTTATGTCCAGTGAATACCCAGACACCCAAGTTCACATTAGGTTCACAGGAAGGATCATCCGGACACACTGCGGGATGCACAGCTTGGCTCAACGCCCACATGTCCTTGCTAAAACACATAACAAAACAAATAGCTGGCACTTTACACCGCCCTAGGCATCCAAAAGCACTCTAGCAGTAGGTCTCTCTGTATGTGTGTGTGTGTGTGTAATTCACAGACCATTAAAATGGAAACTGATTCTTGTATCCATTTATGAAACACGTAAACCACACGAACAAGGACCCTCTGTTTGTACTCAGACCTTCCTGCTTCTAAAGCTGTCAACATCCTGTTAGCTTTCCCAAACTGTGTATAATAAAAACACATTTGCTGACAGGTCAACCACCCTATTATAAGAAAAAAAATGGTACTGTATGTGTAGCAGACTTGAAATGTATGTTTTACTTTGTTTCTGTCAACAGCTCCATGACACCACTGTGCTGATGCTGCATTATTAAAATGTCTTTACTGCTTAAGTCCGTGCATAGCGCACATTATGTAGTGCGTTCCAGTCAGGGATTATCCTCGATGAAATAGAAATGATAAGATAGTTCTGTGCTAGTTTCAGGCAAAAAGGAGAAACAGCGAAAAGTTGGTTACACTTGATAGTCCACTTTAGACATTCTACTAACTGAAAAGTGATTGTTACTACATGTTAACGGATTCTCATTAATTTTCAACCAAATGTCTGCTAACTCTCTCTGTTAGGGTACAGTAGGTTTAGGGTTAGTAATAATAAAAAGTTGACACATACTTGCAAAGTTTCTGATGGTCAGTATGTTGTGGATCTATCAAAATAAACTGTTAGAAGATTAAGAACAAAACAGTCTAGTAATATTCTAATCAATCCTAGTTGACATGTAGTTACAAAGTTACTTACTGTTAATAGAATGTCCAAAGTGCACTATCGAAATAGTGTTACCAGTTTTTTTCCTCTTTATTTGGCTAAAATGCTACAGTAGGCTTATCTATTAACGATTGGCAAGTGGTTGTGTGATCATACAGCTTATTTTTCCTGGATATGTAATGATTAGGATTTCTACATTCCTGGGTTTTGGCTTTGTTTTGTTTTTATTGATTTGCTCTCTACATTATATGAGCAATTATTTGCATTGCTTGGATCTTTCTCTGTATCCCTCCTTCTTGCACCTCCATTGGTCATTTATGTAGAATGTCTGCATGCTATGACTTTTCAGTCATTACCTTCGGCAAGCATGACAACAATAGCAAAACAAAGGCAAAACCTAGACATTTTAGGCAATTTAGAAATCCTGGCTATTACATGTCCGAAGGGTAAAAAAAGATGCTCTAGTGATTGGAATCACTGCACAATGGCTCCAGTACAGATTTTAGTCTTTTTTTACCCTGTTGACCACTGTCATCACCTCAGTTAATTACAGTTTGACACTGGTAAATTATGCTTTTGCTATTTTATTGATAAAATAGGTTATTATCCTATATATGCCATGCTACAGTACATTATTGATTCAGTATTGCTGTGCAGTCATGAAACGTAAAGATATTTCAGTACCCAGATTTCCTCATTTTTGTGCGTATCTTGGGATATACAGTATATACATATACATACAAAAAATGTTGGATGTATATGCTTTTTTTCCATTTTTTTTATTTAGTGACAGTTCTCAAATGTGTAGAACATACTGTTTTAATTTATTTAGCAATATTACAATTCTGTACATAAAACTCATACACTTAAAAAATACTGTTGTTTTTACAGAATAGTTTGGCTGCTGTGGGTGCCAGAATAATTCAGTAAAGAATACAGTAAAAATGTAACTCTTTTTACAGAAATCTAAACTATTTAATCCTGCTGAATTAGCATAACCAATTATCCCAATAAAAGGCTTAGAATGTCTTAAAAAAAAACTTGGATTAACAGCTAGACTATTTTTGTTTCCTTTTGCACTTTAAACAATTCCTGTATATTCCAGTAAGTGTCAGCACTTGTTGTTCAACGCTAAATCTGTGTCCTTCAGCAAAACTAGTTGAGAACCACTGGGGTATAAGACTGTATTTGTTTGACAGGAACGTTGCTCCAGGCCCACCAAAAGATGTTGATCCAGGAACACATACTACTTTGTCACACACAGAGCAGAACCAGTCCTGTTGGATTTTTACCTGCGAGCATCAACAATAACAAATTGCAGACATTTCCATGATGTGTTGACACGGCTCAGCTGATACGTCCACTGAGCTGTGTGTCTATGTTCAGTCACGTCTGTTATCACAGCAGACTGTTTAACCTCTAACTGCCCGAGCGTCCTTTATCAACATCCAGCGTGGCTGCTGCAGATAAGAAATGTCACACATTCTTTGTTTATTTCTGTCTAGGATCCTTCCCAGTCTTCTCTCTACAATTATATCTCCTGTTTTGATAGATAAGATTTTTCTCTCGCTATCTCTCCTCATCGCTGCTTTTATTTCCTCCTTTCTCTGCCTCTCTCTCTCTTTCTAAGTGATTATTTTCATCATCAATAATGCTTGTAGAAGGTTATAGAGCTTTGAGGCCAGTAATAATACCGAAAATGAATGGTTGAGTTTTATCTTCCTTATATTTCGAGAAGGCTGTGGGGAAACCATTACAGTTGCTGTAGGTAATGACATTACTCAAAGAGGAATCTTTATTTCCCTTGCTCCCTTTTGTCGTTTGCTGATGTTTAGTAGCTGATAATTTAGCATCTATGTCAATGTCTAACTTAAAGATACAACTTTTTTTACTTTGGTTGCTTTTGCTTAATGGTAAATGTATGTGTTCTTGATGCTGAGCCGTGTTGCTTATGTGAGGTATGCAGGTTTGATTCCAGCCTAGAGTGATGTTCTAATGACATTATCATTTCCTCGCTCTTTCTTTAGATTTTTTTTTCTATGTTTCTCTTGAATACCCTGATGGTAAGATTAGCCTAAGATGATGGAAATAAATAACTACAGTTAGCCATAGCTAATTGAGATTTTCTATATATACAAATATACTAATATATATATATATACAGTAAGGTCAATAAGTATTTGATCACACTGTGATTTCGCAAGAACTCTTACTTAGAAATCATAGATGGGTCTTTATTTTCTGCATAGGTGCATTTCCACTGTGAGAGACAAACGAAAAATCCGGAAATTACATTCCGGATTTTTTGACAATTTAGTTGGGAATTACTGTGTCAATAAGTATTTGATCACTTGCTCATCAGCCAGATTTCTGACCCTCAAAGTCCTGTTATTTTGCTTTTAAAAAGTCCAGCAACACTCTGCTCATGATTCTAAATTAGTAGCACCTGTTTGAGGTTGTTAGCTGTCATAAAGACACATGTGCACCCCACAATCAGCCTAAGTCTAAGTAGCAACATGGGGAAAACCAAAGAGCTGTCAAAAGACACAAGAGACAAAATTGTAGTCCTTCACAAAGCTGGAAAGGGCTACAGAGCAAATTACCAAGCAGCTTGGTGAAAAAAGAACAACTCTTGAAGAAATTGTCAGAAAGAGAAAGAGGCTAATAGGGACTGGGGCCCCATGGAAGATCTCTCCTCGTGGGGTATCAATGATGCTAAGAATGGTGAAGAATCAGCCCAGAACTACAAGGGAGGAGCTGGTCAATGCTGTGAAGAGAGCTGGGACCATCGTTTCCAAGGCTATGATCAGTAATACACTAAGACATCATGGTTTTGGTGGTCTTGTTTGGAGGAAGAAGAATGATGAGGATCATCCCAATAATTCCAAACCTACAGTAAAGCATGGGGCTGGAAGCTTCATGCTCTGCGGGGTGTTTTTCTGCACAGGGTATAAAGGAGAGGATGAACCAGCCATGTATTGTGACATATTGGGCAAAAACCTCCTTCCCTCAGTCAGAGCATTAAAGATGGGTTGTGTCTGGGTCTTCCAACATGACAATGACCCAAAGCACACCAGGAAAACCCAGTGGCTCCGTAAGAAGCATATCAAGGTTCTGGAGTGGCCTAGCCAGTCTCCAGACCTAAATCCAATTGAAAATCTTTGGAGAGAGCTGAAACTTTGTGTTGCTCAGCAACAGCCCTGAAACCTTACAGATCTAGAGGAGACCTGTATGGAGGAGATTGACAATTAACTGTGATCAAGTGATCAAATACTTATTTGAAAAAGTAATTCCCAAATAAATTGTTAAAAAGTCACACAATGTGATTTTCCGGAATTTTTCTTTTTAGATTCTGTCTCTCACAGTGGAAATGCACCTATGCTGAAAATTGTAAATCACTCTATGATTTCTAATTAAGAGAACTCGCAAAATCACAGAGTGATCAAATACTTACATATTGGCCTCACTGTATACATATATATAAATTCCAATTTGTGTATAATTGCAAGATGATTTAAAGAAGTGATCTATCTCTGCTCCCACACACAAAAGCATGAGGTTAAAAACTGATGACCTTAATCACACTTTATGGGGAATTATCGTTTCCAAAACCCTAGTAAATTTCTCCTCTTGTGGTGAAGCCACAGCTTGCTCAGCTATTGGATCACTTCACGTTTTTATCTTGAATTTGTATGTTTAGTAAAAAACGTATTTGTGAAATCAGTGCGAGACATTTAAAGAGTAACAGAAAGAACACTAACATTTAAGACATTGTCTACTGTACCTAATTGCAATATTATATTTTTTTACACGCACAGAAGGTGCGTACAGAAGTCTGCTACATATAGACTGTAAATCATTTAATTATGAGCATGTGGATGTTTCTATCAGCCTACCAGCAAGAGCACATGTCCCAGAGGGAGTGAGCCAATATTCTCTTTTAGTCTCTATACTTCATAAGTAGGTCAGCAATCTGCACCCTTTTTAATGTCTCATAATAATGTTAAGGAAATACTTTGTATCAACGTTATTTAGTCACACTAGCCCTGAAAAAAACCTGTTCACTCTGATAAAGAGTGACTGTGGCCTTCTCAAGCCATTCTATATGTCTCTGTCTTATAAACCTCACTGGATAAATGGATCAAGTATTTAGCATATTTCAGATTGCATTTAACCAAATAAATACAGACAGTGTAAAGGCTCTTTAAATTACAGTATTAGAATTGGATTCATTTATTTTCCTTCACTCATTTAAGATTGCTTATTAATTGTCTGGTTTGTGATTAGTAGAGTTCCAGTCACAGCTGATCAGACAAGTTAATTTTACCTTTCATTTATTTATTTCTTTTTCTATAGTCTTTTTTGATGTTATTTACCAGCTTCAATTAATGAATGGCAGGTTTGTTTGGGTAAGTTCCTCAAAATGAAGTGATGCACCAATTGTGTCATTTCCAAAAACCCAGTATTTGTGTTTTTTACAACAGGCAATTCATGGTGGTTAATGTCACTCGTGGTATTACACATGTATTTTCCAGGCGTCAGTACTTGTACTTGTTTTTCACACAACACTAGAACAATCAGTGATCAATTGATTTAGGTGGTTCTTTTGATTTGATGCCCGAACTCTGTTGAAGTGGGGGGAATAGCATATAGCGTTGCTCCACATTGAGATGTGACAGTTATGTCTGTCTTGAGCTGTCTTATGTGTGATCTACAGAGAAACAAAAGACATGTACACAAAATTAGGACCCTAATGAAGTCCAAGCCTTTCAATTTAAGTGATGTTTAGTCAAATACACACTGATAGTTCAGATTTGGTGAGACATCAAATGAAATCGCTGCTTAAATCTAAATATGCAATCAAGACAAAACTGAATTAAGTGCAAATACATGTTTTATGTATTATATAATCAAAGTAAAGACATCAGAAATCATAATAAATACATGTAACACAGTTCAATCTACTACAGTTATAAATAATTAATTTAAGAGCATGATAGTGTTATTACAATGTATAGATAAATACGAACACATACTATGAGTTTATATTTAATTACACAGTATATGACCAGAGAAGATCTTATAGTCAGTCATTGTTCATAACTAGAGAAAGCATCATAATAATAAAACTGATTTTTATTTAATGATGGATAATAAATTATAGCATCTTTAACTTTGGTTCTCGGTTCCTCCTCTTGCTGTTTTTTCTGGTTTTGCATCTAAAAACGAACAGAGAAAGTTTGTTTTTATAATGTGCTCAGAAACATTACATTTAAAACCATTAATAAAGCAATAAGGATATTTAAATAGTAGAAAAGCAAATTTTTTTGTTTGCTAAAAAACATAAAACATGTTAAATACACACACTTGTACTGGCTCCAGTCACTCCAAGAGGAATTACAAAATTCATCCCTGGCTCTCACACACACACACATCCCTTTTGTCACTGGCAGCAGGTGACTTTGCATGAACAAAATCTGAGGAAAACAAATAATAATATAGTTCCAGGTCTGACTAAAAATACATTTTAATCACATACATTTTTAATCAAATAGAGGTTTTAATCACATAAAGAGATTTAAATTATATCAACAATTGAAAAATATTTGGTTGTAATTGTCACGCCATAGGCGTGTTCTGTGTTTATCTGTCTATGTGCTTTTCTGTGTATGTTTATTTTCCTGTCAGCTCCTC
>JAUCNO010000353.1:15729325-15748738 GCA_032353835.1 Enteromius viviparus
TGGGGGAGCCCACTCAATCCCAACACCCCTAGCGGCCCGGGCAAGCATAGCCATGAGCTCAGGATCAGTATCCGGAACGGTTGAGCGCCCATCGGACGCCGCTCCGGCAGCGGATACATCATCTCCAGACTCATACTCTCCTCCCGATGCAGTAACCGACATCTGTTCGTCGGGGGGAGCCCCAAAGGAAACATCTGACTCCGTTTGCATACTTCATGCACACAACTGTAGCAGCTTTAATTAAATTTTTAAGGGGGTGGGACTATCAGACTTTACCAGGGTGGAAAATGCCAGAGCAGTGTAAACAATAGGCGTAACCATAGCAAAAGTTATGAATTAAATTTTTTTTTTGTTAATTTTAACAAAAATGCACTAGTGTAAATGCGACCTGTGACAACTTATTAAAGCAATAAACCCCAAGAAGCTGTGGTTTATGTGGTTTAGCTAAGGATGTTGTTAGGCATGGTGTGAAGCTGAGTGCCTAAAACCCCCTTAGCTTATTGCTTTTATAAAATTGCTTTTATATGTTATTCCATATACATTGTAAGGTTTCACAAAATAAATTATAGTTCACCCAAAAATAATAATTCAATTACTCACCCTCAAGTAGTTCCAAAACTGTATGAAATTCTTTGTTCTGCCAAACAAAAAGGAAAAAGAAAGTTTGTAACCAAGGTGTTTTCGGTCACCATTGACTTCCCTAGAAGAGGGAAAAAAACTAAAGAAAGTCAACGGTGACCCAGAACAACCTGGTTACAAACCTTTTCAAAATATCTCCCTTTATGTCCGGTAGAACAAAGAAATTTGGACAGGTTTAGGACTACTTGAGGGTGAGTAAATGATAACAGAATTTTCATTTTTGGGTGAACTATTCCTTTAATACAAGTATTATTCAAGTATAAGACTGGAACTGTCCGTTTTATAAATAGTTTATAGACTTTTTTGTCAATATAAAATAGGTTTTAGATGCTCACTAACTAACTCATTTTTTCTTTCTTTGATCTCTCTTTCTCTCTCAGATGAGTTTAACCCTGAGATCCCAAAACTGGAGAAGAGCGTCAGCGGCAGCAGTCCGTCTGGAGACCGACTGTTAATCACTGTGGCGACGTTTCTCCTTGCTGCTCTCCTCGTGTCCTAGCAACCGTCTCTCCCTCTCTCTGACATTTCTGAGCCAGCAGTCCCGAGCGCTCCAAGAAAAAGATCGCCTTTCGTCAACCTGTGCGGGAGATTATCCAATCGGAACAGATTAACCACTAGTTGAGCCCTAAGCACGGGAGCTAATTGTAGATCTACCGCACCCAAACAGTGGCCTTTGTCTGCACATTTTTGGACCTTACGAATAAGGAAGACATGCATCGATTTCTGATTTTGCCTTTGTGATGGAACGTCCACTCTTCTCACACAAACAAACACAAAAAAAGCTAATCTGGTTAGACAGTGAGGTCTGTTTTCATCTTCAATGAACCTATCCAGACTGGTTCAGCTCTTGAGATGGACATTTTGGGATCGACGTGAACTCAAATGGATATGACGAGCGCCATACTGGCTAGTGCTTTGACCGCTGGATCTCAGCTGAGGGACTCGAGGAGTATTGGAGACCTTTGATCCTGTCTTAACATTCTGTCACAACCCATACCTACGTGACTGCGATATATGTCAGTCATGGATAGTGCTGCAGCAGAAATCAATAAAACTCATTTGCCAGTCACTAAGTTCAGGTGTTAGGCTTATGAATCGATCACAGAAAGGCACGACTGCTGTTGTGCTAGTTGCCGGGCTTGGAGTCTCGTCTGCGAGCTGTAAGGCGAACCATTTTCCATCTAGTTTCCTAGTTCCATTACTAAACTTGGAAACTAGAGGCACATTATCGGTCAGAGACCATCACTTTTGGACATTGTGTGACCAGAAAGTTTGGTCGTCAAGCAGCGCACATTACGAAAGAACATGAACGGTAGATGATAGATTTTATTCGCTATAGTACGTACATGTCATCGTGGGAAGGTACTGGATCGCCACTGATTAGCATAGTGGCCATTTTTGTAAGAGCGTTCGAGTCGTAAACTGCAATTCGCTGTTTTATATCGAAGAATTGCGATGCAGAATTAGTTTTTACCGTACGATACATATTTAACTGCTCTTTGAGTATGTCACTTTATATACTTAATTTATTGAGTTATGTATTGATCATTTGATCCTTTTTTGAAACTTTGTGAGTTTTTGTCTGCTTTCTTGAGGGATCTTTCCTCATCTTTGCTAATGCCAAATTATTTTTGTTTCTTTTTCTTCGTTTCATGGCTTTTATTTCTGTTCATGTGCCAGCAAATTGAGTCACAACTCATGCAGTAGTTACAAAAAAAATCCTCATCCATTGCTCTCAGTTGAAATAGGTGCATTATCCTCACAAGGAGAGTCATTATTATAGGACAGTGTGCGATTGTTGTAGTCTATATTGGTGGGCGGGGCTGGGAGGGTGTTTAGGGAGGGGCTTCTCGAAAGGGATGTGGTTTCAGCGCAGTAACGGAATGAATAAGCATTTCTCAGATCGCTGCAGACAATGTCAAGAGTGAATGTCTATGTAAATGTGTCTGCGTATGTGTCTTATGAGTGTGCACTTTACAGGGGATCGTATGAAAGCGTGCGCGTTTTGGCATTTTCATATGCATTTAGATACACATTTGTAGGATTTAAATACTCAAGCTTGCGTGAGAGTTTCGGGTGATGAGAATGTGGCGGGTGAGAACGAAAGCATTTATCATTGTTGGAAACAACTACCAATCGTGTTTACCTTAGAATGATTACAAACATGTAAACGAATCATGAATGACAATTACCAGAATGAAACTTAATAAACCATTCTTATTTTAACAGGCTTACTGTTTTTCTTATTGCCAGCAGGTTGCTTTTGGAACATTTCTAAATCGTTATCCGTTTGACATGATGTTTTGTGGAAATAAGCATGCACTCACTGACTCATCCAAATTATTTGTTTGTGCTATGTTACTATTGTAGACTATTTGTAGACACTCCTTTTTAAGCATTGAATCTGATCTGTAGTGACATCTGTAAAATATTCAAGTAATATTAAATTGTAAATACTGCTGTATAAATATCATTTTTCTACTTCCAATGTAAAAAAGACAGTGCTTGTTGTTCAAAGTAATTATTTATCATAATTGCTTACTTTTGTTGGTAGCGTGGCAGTTACGTAAGATGTTTCTTGTGCAAGCTTTTATTTTAATTAGAATTAAGTCCTCACAAATGACTCTGTTTCTAGGAAGTACATCTGCCTCGTTTTTTTTTTTTTTTTTCACTCCATCTGTCTTCTGCACTTTGTCTCTCTCTGTTACTTTATCTGCTCCGTTTCACACCCAGACATACTCATTCACATTCAGCTAGACCAAACATTCGTCTGTCTCCTCAGGTGAGAGGTTCTGACCTCAGAAACTCATGCACCTACGTACACTTCTTCTCTTACGACACACAAATCAAAACCTTCAAGGTGCCCATCATTAAAGAACACACACAGTCCCAAACACAACATAAAACACTCCACTGACAGTCCTGGGAAGATGCAGTCGTTCTTCTCAATTTCGTCCCTTCCATCTAAGGAGAGAATGCCTCGGAGCAAAACGTGTTTGTGCACATCTGTCTGTCTTTTTTTCTCTTTTTGTTTTGTTATGTCGTTCTCTGTCTCTTCTGTTAAGTGTCGTTCAGTTCCAAGGACACTCCATGTACAAGCGAAGATAATCAAGACCCTCAAGATTCAAGGGTGATCAAGGGTAAGCAAGATTGATTCACATCAGACATGCCCGTTTTGATCCAACTCAATTGCGCATCGTAATTGTGCAATTAATCATTCTAACTAATAACACCATTGCACATTTCATGGAAGCCATTATTAGCGGTGTATATGTGTGAATGATCCAATTTGTCCATCATGTTAACAATGTTGATGAGATCAACATGTGGCCTATAAGCAAGACCAAGCAGAATCTCTGTAGCAGCATCACTTAGGGAAAAGGGAAAATCATAATGAAATGCGTTAAGCGAGGAGTACTACAGTATATTGTTGTTCATAGATAAAAGTTACTTCTAACCAATATGCTAACACACAAGGGTGTTGAATGTTGGGTATTTGCAATTAGTGTGGATCTGCCTTAAAGCAACTTGTGTAAAGGAGCTCACAGCTGACTTCCTTCAGGCGACACATATGCTGCTCCTCGACCTCCCAGGATGTGGTGGCATCTCATCATTGTGAGGGCTTTGTCTTGCAGAGCTAGCAGGAATTCATTAAATAGATAAGAACAAAAAGTATAAAATATATTAAAGGATGACTAAACACTTGAAATTGGTGTAGTTGTTTTTATATTTTAATTTTATAGAAAAAAACAACATTATATATATATATAATGTTAATATATAATATTTAAAATTCAGAGTTGGCCAGTACTTAATATTATTTGCCAGTACTCCTCATCTGTAATTATCTTTCTATAGAGCAGAAAAAAATGCATTTTTGCAGCAAATCCTGACCAGTTTCTATCTAATGAATGTACATGTGAAACTCTAAAATACACCATTATAAAATATTCCACGCAACTCATTCTACGTCATGTGGTAGCTATTTGTGTGGGATAGATAAAAATTTAAATAAAAATACTATATGAAGTGTTTTCATGTTTAGAAAAAAAACTTTTTTAAAGATTCTATAAATTCTTATTTAACAGCATTTAGGTTTGGAACAACATGAGGGTGACTGAATTTAAATTCTTTGACCCATTCAATTTTTGGTTTACCATTACCTTTCAATAGTCCGTGTCAATACCCTTTAAAACTCCTGAAACTAAAAGTCTGGTTGTGCAATCAGCAGCCGTGAATGTGCTGATGATCTCAGTCTTTGGCCTGGCATCGGTCCCGGGCACAGAGAGCTTCATTAGCCTGTGGTGCACCACCAGAGGGTGTCAGGTTCATCTGTGACCTCCAACTCCCAATTATCTTGTACCGTTAACAACAATAATACTAATTATGTCTGACATTAAATGGTACAATGTCACCATTGTATCGCTTGCTGCAGACTGTATCACTTGGACAGATGGTGCAACCACCAATGGCCACTAATAGGGATCCTGTTGTTCATTTAGATATGAAGCAAGGTCCAGTTTGGAGCAGCAGCCCTAATTACACCAAGATGGCTGCCAGATTTTGCCCATATGGACTTTGACGATGCTTTGTTTGTCAGTTCATGTTAAATGCTAATGACGTGGTACCACAATGATTGTTGGCAATATTGGCACTATTGTGTAGTGAACTAAGATAAAACCATAATGTTAGATGTGCTTTGCCAAGTATTATTAGACAGACAAGGTTTAGGGAACAATGAGTTGAACTTTATTGTTGTTCATTTTGTTTTTTTAAAGGCAGTCTGAAAGTTGTTTTCCCGAAGCTTAATGCTAACTTGCTAATTCCCACCATTATTTTCCTATTGTTGTACTCAGAAAGAGCTAAGCCTGACTCAGAGTCTTAGCTAATCATTTGTGTGGACTGATTGGTTCACTTCAGAACTGAAGTTTTGTGTTCGTATTGCATGCTAATTGACTAGTAAAGACGCATTGTGAAATTTGACTTCATCGAAAGGTGGATTTAGGTGAACACATTTTCTGAAAATCCAAGACTAGTTAGTCTTAAGCAGTTCTCTGTGAGAATATAAATCACTTACTGAAGCTGTAAGGTGTAAGACTGTTTGAATGTGGCTGCTGGCATGTTCCTGAGGTGAAGATAAACCCCATTCTGTCTCTCCTAGATCACTCAGTCTGAAAGTGTCAGTATTAAATTCCCTCTGGCTGACACTTGGCTCCAAACTGCAGCTCAGGATCAGGTGTTCCAGCGCTCCTCCCTGGCCTGCTCATTATAAGCTTAAAGATGACACCCCTCCCAGATCAATGCCTGAGAGCGCCACTTGAGGAGCACAATATGAACCACTTCTAGAGTTACGGTATGTGGTCTGATTTGTGGTCTGGTAGAAGTTTTGATCACATTGTAAATCAAATCATCCTTAAAGCAACAGGTCACCCAAAACATTTCTGAAATTGTTACCCAAGATTCTTGGTAAGAAAAAATGGCAGCTGAACCTAAAATAATAAATGTGTGAAACTTAATGTACTGTACATTCATGTGCTACTGAATGATTGCTTAGTGGTTTATATTACTGCTGTTAGTTTGATTGAAAGAAAACCAAGTCATAAATTGGAAGTGGGACATTTTGTTTAGCAGTCACTTTGGGTTCATTCGACATTTTCAGCATCATTAGTGAAGAGATAAACCATCTGTGTGTGTGTGTGTGTGTGTGGTCGGGTGATTCACCAGTCTAGCTACACCGTCTGGACTCGTCACAGATACAGATGCAGCCCAAAAGCTTGCCAGATCTCATGATCTGCCTGTCTATTTCTCTCTTTCTCTCTGTATCTTTCCCTCCCTCTGTTGCATCCTGATCTGTTTGTCTTCTTTTTCTCATCAAGTCTA
Source organism: Enteromius viviparus (assembly GCA_032353835.1). Lineage (NCBI taxonomy): Eukaryota > Metazoa > Chordata > Actinopteri > Cypriniformes > Cyprinidae > Enteromius > Enteromius viviparus. The sequence goes on from JAUCNO010000353.1 coordinate 15,735,845, forward strand.
AATCTTTTTTTATCACTCTCCTGCTGTTACTCTCACTCTCTCTCTTATTTCCTCAGAACTTCACAGAAATGTATTCAGGTCATCAAATCACACTCAGATGTTTCCTTGTAAAAACAATCAGTTTCTTGTTTCTTGTTTTTTCTTTACTGGAAGTGTGTTGATGGGTGATTTGGGGAATGAGCCTACGTTGCAGCAATTATTTTGAAAGAGTCTTGTAAGTTGTTTTTGGCTTTTAAAGGAAACGTCTATGATGGGATTAGAATGTGAATTGTGTCAAAGCAAAGTTATTGTGCTCTTTATGAGCTGCCAGCCCTTAAATTTAGAAATCTGGAAGCACAAGTCAAGTCAAATGTCTTTATATAACACTTTTCGTTATACAAATTGTTTCAAGGAAGCTTTATGTCACATCTATACTGTACATCTAACTCTTTTATCGTAGGTTTTTGTGAGATGTATATATAACAATGGCAAAGATGATCCCATGAATTCTGGTAAAGCTATATTGTATAGCAGTGGTGCGGTATCTCAGACAGACATCTGAGTGTTTAATGATTAAGATGGCGCAGAAATAATTTGTTATTTTCACTAGATGTTGTTTTATGTGAGTAAGAAGCATCACAAAGAATTAAAAAAGAAATGTGTGTTGTTGATGAAGATGAATTGAAGATGTGTGCTATTACTTTTCCAAGAAATCTAACTAAATCTGACACTGATTTGCTTCTGCCAGATGATAAAAGACAAAAACCCCTCAAAGTCTTACACTAAAGGAGGATCGTATCTGAAAACATGTCTTATCCTGTATACTATAACACCGTTTACCAGCCATCGCTCCAGCAGCAAAACAGTTTTCTATTCAATCAGCTCTGATTCATTTATTTCTAGAGTGAACATTTTTGATAAGTAAGGTGTTTATGAGATGAAGAGGAGCATTCAGCTCAGCAGGTGATTTCCAGCAGCTCCAATCCACCTAGAAACCTGCTGTCATAGCGCTATTGACTAGATGTTTGGATTTATTTTCTAATGCAATCTACTATTTAAACCCTTCTGACAGGCTACAGTATATGTGTGATAGAATAGATAGATTATACAGTACAAACATTGATGTTTGAAGCTGTTCTTGAGAATGTCGGTCATGAAATTCCTCCCACATTCTCCTGTAATTCTTTATTAGGCTTATATTATTGGATATCGCAGGATATTGAAGTTTCCAGCATGCAGAGTTGAAATAGAACTTTTCCATAGGTTAGCGTAATGAGTTTCTGTATGATAACCTATTGAACAAAAAAGTAGAGTGCATTTAATATTGAGTTGGTACTGTATGTTATTCCACATTATATGTTTCCAGTGTGTTAACTGATAAAATTTAGGTCAGGTCTTTTGCCCACAGGGGGCGCCATATCATACACAGTCTCCCACTCAAAAGCCCTCGACAATGGCTGTTATATAAACTGCTGTCCAAATGCTTTATCAACAATGTGTATTATGCAATAAGCTTAAGAGTACACACCAACCCAACACACATCAGCTGCTTGTGATATAATTTCCATGTATTTATTTGCCTTAGATAGTGGATGACCGCATGACCCACCGCAAAAATCTTTGGTACATTTATGTAAGTTGGTTATGACATATATCTCATACTCGGTAAGCAGTCATAGACATGAATTGGGAGATACACAGTGGCATGTAAAGATCTGAGACCACGTTGAAACTTTGGGATGCAAAATGAGATTTAATCCTAGAAATAAAGTTTTAGGGATTAAACAACAAAGAAAGAAAACAAGAAACAGCTTGCTGTTATGCTTTATTATGCTGTATTGTTCTGTTATGCTTTTTAATATAATTTATGTAGTTATTTTGGTCTCAGAAGTTTAGGTTCCAGTGTATGTGCCATTTAGCAGAACCTGATTTTGCTGAGGTAGGCGTGTCCCTGGGTCAACATCTTTGTTGACCGTGGAACAACATTGTGATTAGCCAATCAGATTTTAAGAACCAGTTTAGAGTTTTTGTGAAGTTTAGACTTACAATCAGTGTTTGGTGCTTGTACATCAGTGTCAGTCCTCTATCATTTCCTCTGATTTTAGGCCTTACTCATGGGTATGGTTAGGTTTAGCTGTAGAGATATGGTCAAAACTAAAATTTTAGAATAAAATGTGTTAACCCAGCAACACGCCTAACTCAGCAAAATCAGGACGTGCATTGTATTTATGTGTTGCTCAGTATTTTTAAAATAAGCAACTTTTTTAATATGATTTATTTATTTATTTATTTTTGTATAGGTGTTGTTTGCAACCGGTGGACACTGAATATCACAAAATGTTCTTTTATATGGAGTGAACATTTGTTCTGGAGATGAAATCTGTGATTTATATTAATCTATTTTTGCATCTTCGCCTTCCCCCACAGCTCAGAGGTGAGAGATGCAGATCCATGAATATTTTAAGTGAAGAACAACCTTATTCTTTGTTTGTTGTTGTTGTCATATTTCAGATGGCTCGTGGGAAGCTTTCTTTCAATTACGATTATGTGACCGGTGTGAAACTGAGAAAGGAATTAAGATGTTTTCTATACTGGAAGGTGAAATATCCCCTTTTCAGTAGCATGAACTACTTGGCAATTCTTATAAAGCAAGTTAACAAAAGAAAAGAAAGGCCAAACCAGAGCCGACTGGCAGGATGGGAACACAAAGGCTTATCGTGGACGTGTCACAGTACAGTTAAAACTGAACTGAACACACACTATGAGAATTGTTTCAGGCCAGCAGGTTTGGGCCTGTGTTGCGAGATCAGTAAAAAAGGGTGTTGGATATAAGGACATATAACAAAATGTCTAAAAGGACTGATGTCATTGAGCATGTCGGTATGAGATAATCTTACTGCATGTTTGTACATTTAATGTTTGACTTTCAAGCACTTATAAGCCCACATTACAAAATCCGGTATTTTTAGGATTTTAATCAAATGAGACAATAATAAATAACCACCCTTCTGCAGACACTGCTGGATTCAGGAGAACATGATCATCGGGTTTTGCATAAGGCAGATGTTTATCAGTAGTCCCAGACGTTTGGATGCGGTTTTGGATGCTGTTCGTGCACATCGTTCTCATAAACTAAACAGGTTAAGCAAGGGTGATCCAAACTTCATCTGAGGCGGAACTAGCTCGGTTCTGACTAATTTACTTCTCAGTTACTTGGCCACACCACAAACTACTCTGATTCAAGTCGCAAAGTCCAAAATTGCTGCTGGCCGCTATGAGGTTGAGTTGCTGCTGGCGCGCAGACGGGTCGAAACACATCCCGCAATTAGAGTCTTTGTTTTTGAAAAGCAGCACGGCTGGAGGTGGGGAAAGTGTCAGCGTGCATGAGCTGGAGCAGCATGAAGCTCCTGGTTCCTCAAGGGTTTTTCAGCAAACGCTAATTTGGGGCCCAGCCAGGCCTCTGTGATCCGCATGGGCCAGCAAGCTGACAAGCATGAGAAGCAAAAGAAGTGAACTTCTATGAGGAGCGACTGAGCTAAATTTAATGCACCAGAAGACAGAGGAAACCTTTACAACTTAGTATTAAAGTTTCATGGGTTTGTTCTATGAATATGAATAGGATAAAAGCAACAGATTTTGTCTGTAATTTAGAAAAAAATTTGGTGTGTTCCATTTTTCATTATTTTCCTATTGCTTATTGTTCTTAAAAGGTTAGTTTACCCAGACACAAGTTAAATCTGAGTGTTTCATCCATATGTAATCTATAAAAATAAGAATTTGGTAAAACAATGACATCATGGTTTGTGTATTATGTGGTTATTGTAAAGGTATGCGGGAGTTATTTACAAAGTGAACCAACTTGGCATATAAATAATTCAGTGTTTTAGTGGGTTTGAACAGGAATCATTGCCATCTTTGCAAAACTTTTCCATTTTATAGTGCATAACTGTGGTGTCTTGTACAGAGAGACTTTATGTGACGAACAGATTCAATTTAGTCTTTTATTCATAAATGATGATTGGTGCACATACATAGAGCACAAATATATATTATGCACATGAGCTTGTGTGATATTTTACAACATCTTGATGACCTTTTTTTGATTGCTTGGATTGTTTAAGGAGAGACAGAAACATCTCAGGTTTCATTAAAAACTGTTATAAATTTAGATTTTCTCCATAAAATGTAAACATTTTTTACATAAACACTATTTACATAAGCTTCAAATAGGATCTGGTTTCCTTGAGCCCAAAATACACAAGTATACGAGTTTTTCAACAACAACAAAAATTGGATGCGGTTACTAAGCTATATGTTCATTATACAGGCCATAATCTTTGCACTATACATTTTCATTTGGGCCATAAATTAGAGAGAAGCTCTACACCAGTCTGCTAAACGCCTCCATTTCCTCTACGAAGTATATATTTGTGAAGAATAAGATTCGAAAACATTATATCTAGGCTTTTGCGAAGCCTTGTTTGATGAAAAACTGTAGAGTAACATCTCTTGCGTAATCACAGAAAATAGTCCATCAAAAGGACGTTCTGTCACTGCACTTTTTTTTAGTGCTTGTCTTCGCTCTCTTAATCTGATCCTTTCAGTCCTTCTCAGTAAATGTTAATATCCATTTTGTTTGCTTAGTGCTTAAGAATTCCTTTTACCCTTTCTGTCTCATTTCATCTTGTCATTCTTCTTCATTCTCTATCCCTTAAACGTCTGTTAATCCTCGTTCTGCTGTTAATCCTTTTCATCCTAACGGTTTTCATTCCCTAACGTTACCATCCTTCAGTGTCTTGTTCTTTTTTAGTCATCCCTTCTTCCCTCTCCGTCCCTCTTCTCCTCTGCTTTCACCCTGCTCTCCTTCTCTCTCCATCTTTTACCCTATATTTAGTCGTAATCCCCTATTTTTGTTTCTGCATCTGTGCTTCGCTCAACAGCTGGGGCTGAATTTACACAAAGATCCACACCCACATGCTCACACACACCACTATAAACACACAAACATGTACACACCCCAGTAAACACACACACACACAAGCCTCTGGAAACCCACATACCCCTGTAAACATGTTGTGTCCACATTTTGCTCTCTAAGCACACATACTAAACAGTCTTGGGGAGCTACTTCAAAACTACAGCTTGTCAAGTTAAAATATAGTTATAATTTAAAGCAGTTACACTGGCATTTAGATAAACCAGAAAAATATCCATCTGTTTTTGCAACGTGGAAGTAGGCTTTTTTGGGGAAGTGCAAGACTTACAGTTCATTAGGCACTACTGGTAAATTAGTAGAAGTTCAGTAAACAGGAAAAAATGTTGTGTTGCAAATCAGTGTGATTTTTGTTGTGATAAGAAAAAAAAGATAATATATAACAGTATGTAGCAGCATAATTGTAACGGCAGCACAGTCAGCTGATCCAGGATCAGCCGTTTGCAACCGCTCTCAGTCACTGGAGTATTAATGAGACGCACCTGCGCTAATCAAGGGCTGGAGCTTTAAAAACCAAACTCTCCACTCAGTCTACGGCTGAGCTCGAGGTAAGAGAGCTACTCTCTTGCTGTGCTTGAAATACTTACCTGTTTCTCTGTCTCACTAGTGATTTTAGCTGACTGTGCTGTTGCTAAAGTGATCTTGCTTCAAGTTGTTTAAAGGAATCGAGTTGCTGCGCTCACCTGTGGATACCCGCCTCTCGCTCCTACCTGAGTTTACAGTCTTCACATCCTGAAAGTAAGGCGAAGGATCCCGCTGGAATTCCTGTAAGCTTTTAATACTCACCTTGCACACTCACCTGCTCGTATCTGTCACTCTGCACCTGTGGAAGGAAACAAAAGTGTAGCGATCCGGAGATCGCTGAGTATGAACTGTATTACCAAGTTTTGAACGCTTCTATGATTCACCATTGTTGTTAATACCTGTTACTCACCTGCAGACAGGCTGGCTTATAAGCGATCTGGAGGTCGCTATTCTCAGTTAATGACTTTAGTTATGTTGTACCTCAGTGCCTGAGTTTTTCTGTTGAGCCTCCTTTTTCTGTTGATGGAAAAAACAAAAATAAACTGTTAATCTTTTAAATCTGCCTCTTGTCAGATTTGAGCGTTACAATAATGGTCTGTTTTTGTACAGCTACAATAACTGGAAGTGAATGAACCCATATGACTCCCACATTTAAGTTACAAATGACTGAGCCCCCTAGTTGTAATAAGCAACTAATAAAAAGTTGCTTATTACAAAACATATTAATAATTATTGCAATTAACAGGGTTTTTTGTTGTTTTACTGCACTGTTTCTTAAATAACAATGGAGTTTTAGTGCCACAAAAAAAAAAAATCTAAAACTACGAGAATAAAGTCAATATTTCCAACAATAAAGTCGAAATACTCCGGTAATTAAATCATAATACTATAATAGTTATAATACTTAGTATAGTACACTTGCAAATTACCTAGATTGAGAGAAGTCCACCGGAATTTAGGCATATTTGAATATTGTTGTGTCTGAGCAGCCGCTTCATCTTACTGGTATTAGATCTAAGAACTCGCGGAAACTGCTTAATATTAAGAATATGATATTTACTAAAGGGCTATTTATGAACAGGAACAACTTTTTATCTTCACATCAGCTCTCACACTCAGTCGGCATTCCTTTGGGGATGTAGCTCTCTTATTTAACCCTTTGTAATACACTGCAAAGGAATTTATGTGGGATTATTAGCAGAAATTATATCATGTGTAATATTTGCGGGGACAATATGCTTAGAAATAATATTTCATGTCTTCCATTGGATTCGTTATGCTATATATCGCTTTGTTGCTTTTGATATAAAACAGCTCAGCCACTTAAACTAAAGTGTTTCCAGCTATATGGCAGGTTATAGTATATATGATATAATATACATATTGTTTGTATTTTGCTATAAAACTGGCAGATTTTATAAGCTGAGACTTTGAAGTATCTCCAGGTGCTCCCAATCTAGGCCGACTTTATTCTTGTAATATTTCGACTTTATTCTCTTAGTATTTCTACTTTATTCTCTAAATATTGTAACTTTAATCTCATAGTTTTAGATTTTTTTTTTAAAGATTGGTGACCTGAAAAAAAAGAATAATAATTTGGTGATAATTTACTTAGACAATCCAAGATGACATTTCTTCTTTTTTTATTTTTTAAAGATGATTTTCAGCTAAAACCATGGTTTTAGCAAATTTTTCTACATTTTTATTATGTTGTAATTTAAATATACAAAGAGACTGTCTCTATCATGTTGGAAATATGCCATACACCAAATCCAACCTTAAACCCACCCAATAGTGTTAACAAATTCAAAACTGATATGAAAACACATTTGCTGATGCCATTTCAACTTCCTTTTACATAGATTTGAACTGTTTGGTCAAACGTAGTTACTCAGGATTCTAACCGAAGCTCCTCGCCTCTCAAGTGCATCTCTGTACTCTGTAAACTACTGAACAAACCTACCATTTATAAAACAAACAATGTGAAACTGGATATATGTGATGTGATTTTTAAAATTTAAAAGCATTAGTTTTCAAATATTCCTGCATATTAATATGGTTTTGAAGTCATAACATGATATTCTTCAAGTAATTGTGTTTACTGCCTCTAGTGTTAATTTCTTTTGAAAATTGCAGTGATATGTTCTTGTTGGTACATTTTTTGTGTCCTGCAAAAAAGTAAACCTGTATGACTTTGGTTTTTAAAATTGCACAGTGCTTCCCATTGACTGGTATTTTTGTTGATATAATAGAATCAGTTTGGTTATCAAAATTATGTTTATCAAGAAGAGTACAAATATGGAAAGACATGAGTGTATAAATAAATGACAACAGAATCTTAATTTTTTGATTGACTATCCGTTTCAGCTTGTAACGTTGTTGCTTCAGATTAGTTATTCCCCAGCACTCATTCTAGCACACACACAAAGAGCCGCAGGCAGTGTAATCCTTATCCTTCAGGCCTAGAGATGTTCAGCAGATTTTCCATCTAACTACAATCGGCCTAGCACCCCTGGAGCTTTTAGGTAAAGCAGTGGTTTAATTGATTGCAATAAGACAGTCATTAGTTTGCATCCCGGAGAGACGCCCTGCCGTGTGTGCACTGGACAACGACATCACAGTCTATTCTTTGGAAGAAACTCAAATGAATTCATCCCGATTTAGCACTCTCATTACCGCTCCAAATGAATGGAGGGAAAATGGCAGTAACTTTGAAGAGACAAACAAAACCAGTTGCTTGTGTGTGTGTGTGTGTGTGTGTGAGGGGAAATTGTTTCTTCTGACTTTCTGCTGTGTGAAGGACACCCTTTGATGGCTGTGGTGCTGAGAAAAACCAGATGTAGACAAAATAGCTGATGAAATTAGTCCTTAGGGACATTTCTTGTGCACATGGAGAGCAAATAGTGTAGTCAAGTTGAGGTACAGTCTGGGGTTGGTGGTGTTCAGGTGGGTAATGCTCAGGGTGTTTGGTTGAGAGGCTGTGCTGGTTTTCTGGCTGTCTGTAAAAATTCCTTACTGGAACATTAGCGCTGCTTTTATGCTGAACTGCCGTTATGGTTGACGTGATTCAAATCACCTCAACCTGCTTGTTATGTTTGATTGTTTACCGTTGTCACTGGTGACAGTAGCTTGTGCACCGATAACTCCTTCTCAATCGATGTAGGCTGCATGATATGACTTGTGACATTTGGAATGAAAGAACACATTTCTTGTAATGACAATGTTCGAAATATCCAACATGCGAAAATTACATTGGATACTTGTTCTGAATTTTGGGTTCGATTATTTTTTGGATTAATTGTCATGACGAATGAATATTTGACATGAAAATAATGTTTGGCTACAATGCACAAACTGATAACATATGTGAATATTGGAGATTTTAATTTTATATATTTTTAAGGTCATTTTAAGGTCAAAACCTTTGTATTTCCAGGTTTTTAGTATGGTCAAACATTTAAGACCCCAAGTGTAAAACTGTATACAATCTTTGTCGGCTCTCAACAAATATGTTCAAATGCCACGTTTCATTTTTTGTAACTAGTTTTTCATTTTATCACAGCAGCGTGGTTTTTACAGTATGTGCCATTGCACAAATTAAGCCCTTAAAAAGTCGATAGATACGTAGATCAAGAAAGACAAGTTATTTCCATATTTGATTTAAGCTTTTTGCTACTAATTCATTGTGCTCTCCTGAGAAATTTACATTTAGACAACATAGTGATGTTTTTCTTTAATTGGCCTTAAAAAGGTCTTTAAACTAGTCCTGAATCTACCCAAGTAAAGTTAACCGAATGTCTGTAACTGTCTTTATAGACAAGAACTTAACTGACCCTGAGTTAATTTTGGATTTGACCTGGAACATCCCCAATAATATGGTGAACTTCCAGCACAAATCAAATGCAAAATCGTGTACTTAAGAGTAATCTAGAGGTTATGTCAGGAGGAATACTAAAAATGTATCGGCAAAAAGCTTTCAGGATTATTGACTGAGCTAACAAAGCCAGACTGGCATCCATACACCATAGGATCAAATCAAAAACAGCTACATTGTTCAAATGTTGTATAAGGTTCTTTGTGTCACACCAGACTAAAACACAGAAACCAATGCTGTCAGGATGCAGATAATGATTTTAAGAGCTGAATGATTCACAAACCGCTCAATTATTATTTCATCAAATTATCCTAAAAGGTCAGATAGGGATAAACCGTTTACCCAGTATAAACTCTACTGTGGCCACTAACAGCAAACCATCTGCCCTCTGAAGAACTTTACAAAATGTACTACTGTATGCCATAATCTCACCAAACTAATCCACTTTAGAAAGATGCATATTGTAAAGGTTTAATATTCGCTAAAGGCCTCATTTAATCCATGAACTCTCATTAACAGATCAACTCAGAAGAACGCATAATGGTTTGAAGTACAGTACTGTAAGTGCCATCAGATATGGAGAGTTATATATGACCTTGGTTATGAAACTGTGCCATTGAATATGAAGTGCATAAGTACACCAATAAATGCAGGCAGTTCCATTGGTCAATAAAGACAAACTGATGGTTTTACACATAATCTAGAATGGCAGAAAAAGGGAAAGCATAGTACAGGACTGTTAAAGAGGAATGTTTGGCACTGATTGAATACACACATTCATATGCTTCTCATAATGTGAACATCTATTGAAATTAACTTATGCCTGCTGGTCACTTTAGTTCATTTTGTGGGTAATTAATGTAATCTAATTTTGGATTGCAAAAATGTTTTGTTTTTTTGTTTGTTTGTTTTTTTAATTTAACTTTTTTAAGCGTAAGTCAGTTTTATCTGGGTATTTTAAGAAACATATCGGAAGGCATACAGCTTCTTTTTTTTATGAAATATGTAACAGACTGTGAATGAGACAGGTCTGAAAGAAAGAAAAACACTTGGAAATTATGGGAAAAAAGAAAAAGAATGTCAGTGATTTATAAAATTAGCCCCTCCAGGGCAAGTCAAATTAAAGTACTTTACGTCAAAAGTGTGGAAAATTATCTGCCATAAATTCCATTCAGATTGAAAAGCAAACATGTCGTGCGGATCAAGTATCAGCATTTCACAAAAATATTTTTTTTTTTAAGTAAACAGTTTTAGTAATGTGTCAGTAGTGTACTGTAAGTCTTAGTAGGTTGTTAGTTGTTCACATTTAATTTAAGCCCAACTCGCTTTTTAGGTCTGTCTATTGTTCTTTGCTGCAGTTCAGATCTGTCAGGACATTTTTTACTTTGATTATTAATTGTAATAATCTTTGTTCTAGATTAAAATCACTAGTCTCAAGATAAACCTGGGATTTTAGGCCCATTGCTGTCTTTTTGTCTTGGTTTTTCTTAAATGTGAAGTAAACCTGAATTTTTATATTATATGTTATTAGAAGTTTTTTTTGATTATTATTTTTTACTATTGAAATGTTATATAATTGTTCCATGCCACATCAGAGACTAAATTTATTTATTAATTAGAGCATATACAGTCTGTTTTAATTTAGTATTTTATGATTTACTAACTGCCATTATTAAAGATTATTACCTTTTATAGGAAGGTAATTGTTTCTATAAACCAAGAAACTTGCAACTGAAAAAAATTATATATATATATATATATATATACTGTATATATATATATACAATTTCACAAATTATTGCAAAAACCTCTCATGTTTTGAACAAACAAATAAACATATATCCCCTAATTATGATTTTTGCCACTGTTGTACACATTGGACAATAGTAGGTGTGCTTAATTTTGTGAAACATTATTTCCTAGTACATTTAAAGCATTGAAACATCCAAATGCACTTGGCTCTTTCCCCTGTGATAAGATACTGCACCAAAATGCCTGAAATACACTGCGGTTTTGTGTAAAACCATTAGCCGAGACCCAGATCTAGACCAAAGCCACATTTATGTGGTCTTGGAGATCTAAGGACCAAGAACACAAAACTCCTAATTCCTGGCCAACACTGAGTGTGCAAATAGTACTCAGTCCAAACTTCTGACTGTCCCTTTGTTTATTGTAAATATAAAAAGGTCTTGTAAATGGCAAATAAACACTTTGTATAATGTTTATCATTAGACCATAATGATTGAAAATGTGAATGTCCACAAACCAAATTCACCAAAGATGTATTAGTAAACAGTGTGGCTTCATTTTATAACAAAATGCTTTTTTTATGGATTATCATAATGCCTTTGTATGGACATATACTGTAGGCATAAAAAGAGTCAAGGATTTAAATTGAGGACATTTAAGGTTATCTAAACAGCATCATCAGAATCTGTTTTCTTCTGGTTGTCTTTTTGTTCCCTGCCACATGAGTTAGTCCCAATCGACTCTTGCAGTCAGTTTTCAGTCTAATGTAATTGTTGGCTGAGGTCACTGGCATTATTTTTGGTTTGAGTCGCTGTTATAAAATATGCCATTAGAACATAGTAATCCTTAAATGTCCTAATGTTAATAGCATTACTTCCTCCCATGAGAGGAGAATTAAGGTGAATGTACTCTCTGGTTGCTTTATCTTGGTCAGAAAAGGCTTTGTTTTAAAGTGGTTTAAATGTACAGTTGAAGTCAGTGTGAAGACATTTTATAGGCAGAGTTCCACTAATGAGCTGTTACACATACACAGACAATTACAGATTGTACATCTAACCACACAGTAAAACACAACATCTCTGCTGAAGGATTCCAGATCCAGAATGCAACAGTGAATTGTCAGTGACAAAATGTGCATTATATATGCAGGAATACAGACTGTACAGTGACAGTCTTGATTTTTTTGTGCACTAAAATGTGTAAATTAAATTAAAGACTAAATAATAAAAGTAGTAACTCATTTTAGGTCATGTATTCTGACTAATATTTTTATTCAGTTTGTAAATGTCCCTCATTTGTTAACATTAGTTAATGTAATGTAATACATTTATCACAGTATTTATTAATCTTTCTTAATGTTAATTCATAAAAATAAAATCATTCATTGTTAGTTCCCAGTGCTTTAACCAATGTTAACAAACACAACTTGTGATTGTAAATGCATTATTGTTAACTAATGAACCTTATTCTAAAGTGTTACCATAAATATATATATATATACATACATACATATACACACACAATATATATTAGTGCTGTCAAATAATTAATTGCATCCGAAATAACAATTTTGTTTACATAATATATGAATGTTTAAACATAATTTCGAGAGCATCGCTAATTGAGTAACGAGAGGGCGTCCAGCCAGAGGAGAAATGGACCCAACTAAGCCCGGTTCTCCCAAGGTTTTTTTCCCCATTTTGCCATGGATGGGGTTTTGGTTCCTTGCCGCTGTCGCCTCTGGCTTGCTTAGTTGGGGTCACCTGATTCCAGT
>JAUCNO010000353.1:15787399-15808403 GCA_032353835.1 Enteromius viviparus
ATCTATCTATCTATCTATCTATCTATCTATCTATCTATCTATCTAACAGTGTTGTTATTGGTAAAATATTTAAATTGGCATTTAAGCAATAAAATGCATAGACAGATAGACAGACAGACATAGATAGATAGATAGATTTGTGGTCTAAAAAGAATGTAAGCCATTCATTTCCTTAGGAAGAAGAGGATGATGGGAAATGTTAAAGTCCATGATACAAGAGGTCTCTTTTGCATAAAAGGCATACAAAATCAGAATAAAGCAATGGTCTTTTGAGAAATGAGAACGGTCCAGCAAATAGCAATTCTTCTGGCCAGAGCAAGACATGCATGAGACATCTGAAAGTACCTGGCATGGATTATCAGTGTTGCAAGAAACAAAAGAATAGCCAAAAGAAAAGATTGTGCAACGCTGTGCACTGGCACAAAACAGGACTTGAGTTCTCTTTAAAGAATAGTTACCCAAAAAATAAAACACACTTGTTTAATTTGTAAATGAACTGTCACCTTAAGAAGTGTCCAGTATATGTGTTCTAGAGGATCACATCTACAGAAGTTCATCTATGGGCAAGGTTTAAATTAGCCTCATTAGTATACATTCTTGGAATTAATGCTTCACTGCTTGACCAGTGCTCATGCCTCCGGATATCTGCCGCTTCAGCTTAGGACTCTTATATCACATGTGTCAGACAAAAGACAGTGCCAGGAGAAGCTTTCTAGGCACTCACCGCGTTTAAATGAATGTGGGCGAAACCTGTCTATTTGTATTTTTATTTAGCTGTTCTGAAAAAAGGTCAAGCTTCAGTGGTATCTTCTGCTTTTTGCGGGGGAGAGAAAAAGGTGCTTACTTTAATGCCAAAAAAAAGAATGTTGACTTTGTGTCAGATTTTGTTGGAGGAAACCTTTATACAGGTATTTCTGTACAAGTAACTTTGTCAGCTTGGAAAAAGATATAGTACATTGTGACAACTTATAAAAGTTCCCTATTCTCAGATTAAACTTTGCCCAGGGCTAAAGGTCACTACTGACATTGATTCTCCTCTGAATGCCTTTTATAGTCCTGGAACTCTTGGAAACAAGACCTTGGTATCAAGAATAAGGTTTTATAACATTTCTCCCTAGAGTATATTTCCTTTCTTAGTATGTCAGAATATTACAGTTTTATATGTGTGCATGGGGTGTATATCTACTCACATCATCTTTTTGTAACAATGTAAATATGCATAGACTCTGATGTCATCCATGCTAAAAACTTGTGCCAACATCCAACTGCATCATTTGTATACGACTGCCACAGCGTTGTTTCAGTCTATCCCCTCTGTCTGTCTTTGATAAATGTGAGCGGTGTGCAAAAAAAAAGGAAGAAGAAAAGAAAAGGAAAATCAGTTCCCTGTAGCATTTTCAGAAAAGTTCAACTTTATGATGCCAAGACCAGGACAAGACCCAAGAAATAAACACGTTACAGCAAGCTTACAGTGGCTCTGTTCCAAAACCTAGTGAAATGCTTATAGAGCCAGCATCCTAACCTCACAAATGACCGATATGGAATGCCTTACAAGACAAAGAGCAGGACAAAAAAAAGAACCCTCCTCGAGCAAAGTAGATATATACTGTATGTAAGGAATAATTGACTCATTTGTGAGTAGGATTATTTCTTCCGCATCTCATCCAATGCCTCCATTGTTAATTCCAAAACGTTACTTTAGACCTTGTAACAGAGGCTTGAACTGTTGTCAGATTCAAGCATTATATATATTATTATAAACGTATTCGTTCAGCTAACAGGGAACATTCTCCTAACTTGGCTAACATTCTCTAAAAGTTCTCTTAAAGTTATCAAAAACGTTCTTGCATAACATTAATAAAACCTTTCCTTAGCTTGGTCTGCAATTGAGAAACATTCTAACAACGTTTTTGAATAGCGTTTTTATAACCAAACAAGAACATTAATACAACGTCTAAAAAACTGGACGTTTTGAACGTTTAAACATAAAGTTAATGGGAACGTTAGGAAAACGTTCCTAGAACATTAATATAATGAGACTAAAATATTCTAAAATATATATTCTTATAACCAAACAAGAACATAAATACAACTGGACACATCAAAAAAATCTAAAAAAAAAACAGGATGTTTTGAAAGTTCTAAGAACATTCAAACAATAAAGTTTTTATAACTTCATGGGAACGTTATGAGAACGTTTTATAACATTAAATTGTTAGCTGGGTCAGCCTTAAAATACATCCTATTCACTTTAGGCTTCGAAACCAAATCATAAATCATAAATCAAAGCCCAGGCCCTGATAGATGCCCATAAACAAACACTGACTAATTATTAGGTAGACATCAGGAACCTGTTTCATTTGCTTTATGTTATGCAATATTGAATGCTCATAAGGAAGTCACTGTCTGTTTTGATGAATATATGTTATTGCTTCCTTACCTGTCCTGTCTGGCTTACCTGTTAAGACATACAGCTGTTGCAGACATCACATACCTCACTTTCAGGACCAAACTGGATTGAACTAGTAGGCTAAATGTGACACGGCAATCTGACTAGATCCTGATGGATATGCATCATGCAGATGTTTCAAAGCTATAGATTATGCTTATGCAATACGGAAATGAGTCGATACTGGAATTTTTTCCTTTTATTGTGTTTTTTTGGCAGTAAAGTAAAACAAATAGAACTTATAGATCTCAAAATATGAACACTGAGTATTTGTTTTTATGATTTTCAATTTGTTACCTTTTTAAAAAAATAAATGATACAGATTTACTGCACTGTCAAATCAAGTTCAGAAACTGACACACCATAAAACATGATTTAAGAGTACACATAAAAAAGTAAAGAAATAAAGAGCCCTGAAAGAATCAAGATGTAAATATTTTAACCTTGGACAAATTTACACAATGTTACAAACTGAACCTAAAAAAAAAATAATCTAATGACGCACTGATAAAAGTTTACCATTATCGGAATTATAATTATTAGGCCTATTTCTTTCTTTTTTTTTTTGATGGGTTGAGTCGATGTTGGGATTGTCTCATTATTAAAAGGAGAGATAGAGGAGACTTGAGCTCCACGATTTGCTCCATGAGAGGTGCTTGAATTATGCATTAGCATTCAGCTGAAGTAACTGCTGTTTTGACAAGAGTGCTAAAACGCCTGCTGGCTCTTCTTGAATCTGTCAACAGACAGTGTGTATTGTGCAATACACAGTCAAGAGTGTGTATGTGTGATAGTGAGCAAGTGGGACTAGATTGAAGATGCGAGATGCTCACTAGACATTTACTAGAATAAAAATTATTTTCTAAATAAGTACGGACAGCAAACAGCAGGGGTTTTTTTTACATTACATTATCTCTGAATATGCATACTTGTAGCTATAGTAGCCTATGCAAAAAGCAGCAGGTCTTGGATATTCAAATACACAGTGTTTTTAACACCAAGATGGCCTGCATGCATGTAAAAATGTAGATCTCCATGTTTAAGAAGAACAAATCAAGTGCATATACAGTACTGAAATTATATGCTAATCACTTTATATTATTTTATATTAGGAACATGTAATACTTAATCAATTATGTGTACTAAGCTGATTCATCAAATAGCCTATAAATTGCGTAAACTACAGAGAATATGAAGACAGACCAAATTAAATTAATCAAAGACCAGTCTAACTTGCATTTCGAGTCTGTGTGAAAGTGTCAATGACTTGTTCTTTATATAAAATAACCTTTGTTGATTGGAGAAGATGAAAGCATTTATACCCCTTAGTGTTAAAGGGGGCCTTAACACTTCTGTTTGCATAATCCAATCACAGCTCCATATCCTTTGACTGGCCGGGAGGGAATCGATACAAAACGTTTATTTTTAATCATATGATGTTTCATAACCATGTCGGATTTCTAAGACTAGTTTTTATTCACAGTTTATTCGGAAAATCAGTTTACAATCAATTCTCCAACCTCAGTCTGAGCTACAATGCATCTGTAGAGGGCGATCGACTGCCTCTCAGTTGTGTGGGGAAGGACACCTGTGTGCTGATTGGCTGTTGGAGCGCCAGGGCGTGGCTTGTGCGGAGGTCTTTCAACAAAACCTAACTGCGACGCGAAGAAAGTTTCATTCAGTACTGACCAGAAAGATAACAGACACGGATCTCTTGATTTATTGTCAATCTTTATAGCGCTTAGTACTAACAGCATATTACAAACTCAAAAACAGCTCAGAGCTACACTGCTGCACGGAAAAAGGCTTTAAAAGAAACTTTACCTATAGCTGGTTAATTTCTTCATTGGGATTGAATCACAGAGACTCTATAATGGATCTGATGTGGCTTATATTCATCGCAGCGAGTATCTGTGCTTTGCTCGCCTCTGCTGAGAGACACACTGTTTTCTGGAATAGTACCAACCCTAAGTAAGTAATTTATTTATCATTTATTAGATTTTTAGTATTCTTTTCTTCTCCTCTAAATTCAATATTGTGATAATGCTTATAATAAGATTTACTTAAATTATGCTAGTTATTAATAACTTTGTTTATTTATTGTGTTTATTTATTTTGCAAACTCTATCATCATATTGTTTTTTTTCATGGTTGAAGTAAATTATTGCAACTTTTATCTCTTTTTGTGAATGTTTCTCTTCATCTTTTAACGTTACGGGTGTTATTTTATGTTCGGAGTTAAGAGACTCGTGCTTGTTTACATTGCGGCTGCGTTTTGACATTGTGATGTTGTTATATCTTTACCTGTAACAGATTGCATAATTCAGGCACTTTTATTGCGTCATAATCTGTCTACTACCCATCACTGAATGTTTGTTTACCTGTATTTGTACATGTGATGGTGCGCAAATCTGCCTCTATAGAAGCCTCTAAATGCTTGCTGGGTGTGTACATGCTGATGTCCCCATCTTAACAATAATAGTAGCCTATTAGTTATGGTTATTACCAATTACCATATTAATATGATATAATATCAACAGCGGTTCTGCCTTGTGGTGCTGTTAATTCATGTTTGAAAAACCCAAAGGGCTAAACAGGAAAATTACGAGGAAATGGACAGGACCGTTTTGCTCTTTTGACGTGAAGAACTATGAGTCAGCGTGGTGTTGAAATAGGTGTTAAATGCTTAATTTCCGGCTTAAACTCGCAGAGCAGAGGACTGGATTGCAAAACTCAAATTGCCGATACGAAGCAGACGCGAACGAATCAATTCTGGATCTTTATAATGATTCATTTGAACCGACTCACCGAGCGCTTTCGATATACTGAAAGGAAGAACTTCAGGGGGGGCTATGTAAGGTGGTACAAAGTACTATTATTTTTTCGAGCATGTTATAGCAAAACATAAACTGTAGCGCATGGAACTAAATATAGGAGTGCTTAACTGCAAAAACGTAGTCATTTTTGTGTGTTGACTTTTGAGAATAAAAGACTACAATGAATAGGCCTACTTTAATAAGTAATTACATAAAAAAAAAAAAAAAGAAAAAGAAAACAACATTTGAATTGAATGGTTCACTAAAATGAACAGATTCGTTCATATGAATGAAATGTGTTAAAGCTAAACCCGACAGTTACAAGGTAGGATCCTTACAGCAGTGATTTTGTCATCTCTGAACAACTGGTGTTAAAATGAAGCAGTGAGACTGAATTAGCAGAGAAACACTGATAGCAAAATGAAAACTGATTAAATAGAACATACACACACATTTAACCCATCGACTCTTCTTAAAACAATAGGCATTTGCTGCTGTAGATGTAGCCTAATGATTACGTCAAAGTCCAAACAGTGATCATTTTATCGCCTGTGTAATCCACATACTTACTATTTTTATTACATATCTTTCCCTATCTCTCTCTCTCTGTAGTCTAATCCTGTTTTCATAGAAATACTATTGGGGCTGGGGGGATGCTTTTTTCCTACACTTCTTTCTTTCTGTATTTCTGCATTTCTTCCTGCATTTTCCCACACTCTTCATTTTTCTTTCTTTCTTTCTTTGCACAATGCATCTGGAGTTCTGTCTGCATTTCTTTCTTTTAATTTATTCCTCAAATGAAGTCCAAGTGTATAAGGAGGTTGCGTGTGTGAGTGTGTGTTTGGGTGTGCATGGAAGTCTTGGGGGAAGGTTGACTTCAGGGTCGACAGACTATTACAGCTGAGCTTGTTTTGCTTTTTTTCAGCACGAGAGGTGATTCTAAGCCAGGTCGTGTAAGTGTGCATGTTTGAATTTGTTGGAGCGTGTTCTTGTTGCTCTTGCAGATGCTTGCTGCAACACATGTGTTGTAGTGTTACTCACAGTCAATAGTTGATCAACTGGAAGGTGTGAGCTGATTAAGGAGTGTCCTGGTGAGCAGTCGTAATCCAGCCCTTGTTTATGATTTACTGACTCACTCATATATTTATTAACTAAACCTCCTCTATTAAATTCACTATTCACTCCCGTAGAGACTGTTTTTCTCCATGTTTAACCATTTGGAAGTGCCACTAGTAATAGTTTACATAAAATTAAAAAGTCAATTGTTTATTCACCCTCATGTTGTTGAAACCAGAAAGCGAAAGAAAGCAGTGCACCATTTACAAACAAAAGAACGGCAAACAACTATATTCCAAGATTTCTGAACTCCCGTGATAGTTTTGTGTGAGGAACAGACTGAGTCATTATTCACTGAAAATGCTGACATCCACCCTAGCTTCCTTTTCATGAAAGTTCATGAGATAAAGACAAAGTCCAATTCATGAACAAATCTTTCAAGTGGAACTCTTTCAACGAATTCTTTAATCCAGTTCGGAAAACTAGTCTGACTGATTCTTTTATAAATCTCATACTTACTGACTCTATGATCTGTTTTGTCACTCAAGCCACTGCATAAAAGTCAGGAAATATAGCACATCAGAATGAGTTTTACTATCTCTTATTTATGCTTTTCGAAAGCCAGCACTTCTTGTAATTGTACAGCAAGAGCTGCTTGTCCACTATTTGCTATTTCTCCTTTTATATTTTGCATAAGAGGAAAGTTATGGTTTTGGAACAACATGAGAGTGAGTAAATGATGACTGAACTTGAGTGGACTAATCTTTTAATATCACTTATGGATTCTAAAGGTTTTCTGTAATCGTCGCTGTTGTTATTTTATTAGCACTCAAAGGCTTATAGAGATTTCTTCTTTTTCTTTGGCCTCTCTCTCTCCTACCTGTCCTTCCCAAACCTCCTCCCTTTCCTCTGGCTGTGTGCCCCGTACCGCATGGTTAACTGGCACAAAGTTCAACCTCTCCTCTGCTCTTTTTTCTTAACTCTTTCCCTAACTTGTTTCGCTCTGCCCCTATCCCATCAGTGCCCCAAAACTATCCGACCTCCTCACATTTGGGTTTCTTCTCCGCTTGTCCGCGATCACCCCATTGTGTTACTGTTTCACCCGGCAAAAAGGCCTTTTACATGGTTTAATTCCTCCAGAAATGGGGCTTTCTTGGTTTTCTACCCAAAATGTCCCATTCACTGGTGGGGGTTTTTCTTCCATGGAACAGGGCTCTTTTTTTGCTTGTGGGGTTTTGCCAGCTAAGTGCTTTTTTGTTATACGTTCCAGCCAAATTAGCGCGCTCCCACAGCAGATCTGCAGTGGAACAAAACCAAGGGACTAGTGTGACCAATTGCAGGCCAGAGTTCACAGCCGAAATGAAGTGGCATTCATGCGGTGTGTCTGTCACTGTGCGTGTCTGTAAATGTGTGCGGAGAGGAGAAGTGGAGATAGAAACCGGTGATAAAGTGCCATTTTGCTTTTGTCTACATGTCACTTAGCATTAAACTCATCAGATCTGTGTGTATGCGTGTTCGCTGACAGTGAGAGAGTGAGTGATGAAGTGCCATTCACTCTCTGTAGTCTGTCACTCTCTCTGGTGGTCTTCAAATAGGGAGGCCGCCACTCAAGCCCACCTCTCTCCCGTCTGGCTTCTCCCTCGTTCCCTCTACCTTTTATCTCAGCCATACACGCCAGCGCTTTTCATCCTTTTATTTAGTTCCTGTACTTATTTCCTTTCCCTCTGTGAAAGAAGGAAGAAAAAGAGGTGTTGAATTTTTTTCCCCTCTTGCTTTTCTTTATCTGGTTTGGCAGCCATTA
The DNA here is from genome assembly GCA_032353835.1 of Enteromius viviparus. Taxonomy (NCBI): domain Eukaryota; kingdom Metazoa; phylum Chordata; class Actinopteri; order Cypriniformes; family Cyprinidae; genus Enteromius; species Enteromius viviparus. The sequence goes on from JAUCNO010000353.1 coordinate 15,795,522, forward strand.
CCACCAGAGCCTGTCCCGCTCCCCTTTTCTCCTCCCTTTCACCTTTTCCATGCCTATTCTGTCCATTCCCTGAGTCTGAATTTGGGCGATATCTGCAGAATTCAAATAGCCGTCATTCACAAAGCTCTACAGATTCCCGCCCATTTTAGTACACGTTTCCATTTAAAAGATTAATTCACCCAAAAAGTATTTTGCGTAAGATTTCCATTCATCTTTGAAACAGAAATGAATATCAAGCAAGTGCCATATTTGAGTAAGTCTATGTGTGTGCTCCTGTCAGTGTTTACGTGTGAATAAAAGCCTAAATTAAATGTGTTCATCACATAAAAGCGATCAAAATAAGCAGCTTGATTAATTTTATTTACTTTTTTTGAACCCCTTCCTAAATGGAAGTATAGAAATCTCTCGTATTCTATTAAAAATGTCTTCATTTGTGTTTTAAAGATGAACGGAAGTCATACGGATTTGGAACGACTATCTCTTTAAAACATTTTTAAGATATAAATCCCATTCCACAGAATTGACTTCTTCATTGCCTCCATCCTTCTTCCAGATTGTAATCAGCTCTTAATCTTTCGTCTTGTGAATTGAATTTGGCTCTGTTTTGCCGATTGCTGACCCATGAAAATCTTCTCCAGCAGTCCTTATGCATTTAAGCTCCTACATGCAGTCCCTATCGGCCAGAAGTGTTTTTCTTATATAATGTGTGAAATATGTGATATTTGTTGAATCCTTAGAGATGTACCATATTGCGATTTCCAGACACGAGTGAGCAAGTGAACTCTGCCCAAAGGCTGAGAAGACGGCCTTTTCCCTCGCCAAGCATGAGTTTCCTGACCAAGTGTTTTCCCGGGAAAACAGCACATCCTGCGTGTACAATAAACAATACCTTTCTCACACACTTGTGCACGCAAGCAGCCCACTTCTTACACAAGTCTCTGATACACACACTTCCTCGTACGCACGCATACTCTGTAAATTATTATTCACACGAGTTAAAGGGCTTGAGAAAGTGATCGCTTTGTCTACGGCTCACTATAGGGGGATAAACACGTGCCTATGCGCCCGTCTCGCATTTGCCGCTCATTGCTTTCTCACGCACTTTGTTTTGTAAAGATGATTTGTTCCTTACACTTTCAGTATTCTAGTTACAGTTCTGTTTTATCATACCACTGCTGTCACATTCTTCAACTCCCTCAGAATTCCCAGAATTGTTCCATCATGTCTCTTTCACCTCTTTGATGTTTAATCAGTTCCCTTCATATTTAAGAACACAGATCGATCTTGTAACAGGTATTTAACAGCGCTTTACAATCACACGCTAAGTATTTGTCAGGGAAGTGCTGTTACGTGTGTGTATTTGTTGTCACAGTCTCAACCCCATGGGGTTTTTGTCTCTGCGCTCTCTGTATTTGTACTGTTCTTGAATGGACTGTTTTTTTAGAGTGCCAGTCTAGTCCCACGACGCACTGCACGCATTTTATTACGGGACGTGCAAGAAGCCACTCCTCCTGCAGGATGGCAAATACAATCCTAAACAATGCAAGAAACTACTGAAGCCATTTTCATAGCAATATGAGACGCTTTGTGTACTTCTCATTTCCCTTCACACCAAGTGCTCCCATGTTTCTTAATTATTTCTTAAATCCATTTATCTTAGAGAGGACATCAGAGCTGAGCGGAGCCGGTTGCTACAGTTGAGCGGTCAGGTCTGTTATTAGTAAGACAGACTGGGCGAATAAGGCTAAGTCAGCTATTAAGACACTGGGCGAATTAAAAATGTATACACAGCGTAGATTGTCTTGGTTTAAAAAAATTATTGAAGGGACTCCAACGTTGCGTTTCTGAGTAGATCTTTATCTTTTCTTCACAAAAGAGGAACGAGTTTGAAAAAGCAAATCTGACAACTTGATCAATGGTGCTCAGATACAAAAGATTGAGCGATTTGAAGGGAAGAAAAAAGATTGATGGGGATAAGATGTATGTAAACAAGATAGATTGAAAATCCCTGGTGTGGAATATGTCTCGAATGGGCGAACAGGTCACATTTGGTTGCTATGGTGATCGCAAGGGCCAGAGTTAGTGTCCACAGGCATAGGTCACTAACTAACATGCCTCAAATTCCAGCGAGCTGCTCTTGGATTGGTTGAGAATACCCGGGGGCGGGGCCAATGGGTGAATGAATGAGGGATCAAATAAGCTTATTGAGTGCTGAGAGACAAACCAAGAGAGTGGACAGAGATGGATGGATTGAAGAATAGATGAAAGAACGGGTCTGGTCCGAGTCAGGGCAAGGACAAGCGCAAGAGCGGCCCGTTCTGGTTTATCAAAGGATTCCTCCCTTTTTTTCCATTCTTTGCATTCTTTATCTCTCTTACACCTGCACAGCACAAAACATTTTTTTTGTGTGTGTAAAAAAATACAGGCAAAATCTTCCTTTCCAAACTGAGCCACCTCACCAATTCCTTTCCCTTTTTCCTTCTAGCGCTCTGTCTTCCACCAGCCTTTGTTGCTTTTCCAACCAAACCACTCCACTGTAACGCTCCGACTGTGTTTCAGAACAATAAAAGAGCTTGCTATGGGCCCCTCATCTCTCTCTCTTTCTGCTTGCATTAAACTGAATGAGGCCCCTGGCCCCTCAGCAACCTAGGCCGGGTAATCCCGGAGCACAGAGCACCCGATGATCCTGCCACACTGCATTCCAAACCAGTCACCCGGAACAACGCCGCCTGCATTAGCACTGAATTAAAGCGACAGGGGCTAATGACAGCGAACGCAGGTGTGCGGGTGAGAGTGAAGGATGGATATTTGAACAGAGCCCGGGTCAGAATTTCATTAATTACCGTTTAGACTGTAGTATCAGGTGGTGAAAGCTACAAAAGATCACAGATCGAATGACAGGGATGTTGGCGGACCTATTGTTGGAGCGAGTGTGTGTGTTTGTGTGTGGGTGGGCATTTAAATACCTCAGACCTTTTCTTTTAAACAGGTGAATGTGAGAGGAATGTTAACTTTTTTTAAGTTTTAGAGTATTTTTTTAGACCATGTGTGAAAGTGTGTGTCTAGGCTGCTGACTCTGAGTATTTCCTCACCCTCTCACCCCCCGCTGATCATCCCCCCTTTCTCTGAGCTCCAACATTCCAGCAAGTGATAGAGTGTTGAAATGAGAGAGAGAGAGAGGGAGGAGAGACCAATTGATAGAGAGACTTAGAGGGGCTAAAAAAGAACAACAAAAACAAAACTTTGAACTAAAGATTAAGAGACCTGAGATTAACCCAGTCGCCCATTTGGCATCAAGTCAATTCTTCCTACTGAGCATTCCAGTGATATTTACAGGAAGATGAGTTCAGCATGAAAAAACATTACCTATTCATGTTTTACGGTAAGCACGGACGTGACTCAGGTTTCAGTGTTCATTAATCAAGCACAGAGTTCATTTATTTTCATTTTTTATTTGCTCAATAAATAAAGATAGAACTGAGTTGTAATTTTTTTCATGTTAAGTTATTTTTTAAAAACAAGGAAAATGAAGGAAAAAATTAATAGATATAAATATGTGTGTATATATATATATTGTTTATTCATAGAAAATTTAATTTGATTAGATTTGCTAGAAAGGTTTTTAGCAAAATGATTGGCTTTAGTTTTGATTCTTATAAATCTTATTTTATTCTCTTAAATATATTAAATATATAAGATAAGATGATATTTGTTTATATATATATATATGTGTGTGTGTGTGTATGTGTGTGTGTGTGTGGTGTGTGTGTGTATATATTTATTTATATTTATATTTATTTATTTATTTATTTATTTATTTTTTAATGTTAATTGTTTATTTTGTTTTCAGTATTATCTTTTATTTTATCTATTTTGCTTTGGCAATATAATAATACTACTAAAATTATAATACCAAAAAGTATAATACTAATAAAGCATTATTAAGAATGATTATAATAATAATAATAAACACATTAATTTGCAAGATTAAAAAAACTGAGATAATAAGACCATTTTTAATACTTTAGTCCCTTTGTTAAACCTTAACACCACTATTGAGCCTCATTTGGAGCCTGGAACAAAAATGTCAGAGGACAGAACACAAAGCATAAACGGTTTAGGTTTCTCTGTGGATGCTTGAGATGAAGTTTAGTCCAGTATGTGTGATGAATGATGCAAGAATGAGTGAATGTCACGACTGTATGAATAAAAGCATTGATAAAGTAACTGTAGCGTTTGAAAGGACACTGGCGCGGGGAGCACCCGCTGACCCCTGTATTGAGACGGGGTCCATCCCCCACAGCTTTCTCCCACCCTCCCCACTGACTCCCAGCCCCCGGGGGCTGAGGGGGGAGCAGCATAATTGCCCCCCTCTGGGACCACTTTAATTCCAGTCTTTGTGTTTTAATTGCCCCCCCTCCCGACCCCCTTTTGATGAACACATTGGGGCCATACCACAAACAGATTTTAATCAGGGCTTTAACGGGGTGTGTGTGTGCCGATGCACCAGATGACTGCTTCCAAGCATCTGGTGACAGCATTTAAAAAATGTGAGACATGTAAATTATTATTGGTGGTGAGGTATATTTGCTTCATTCATCAAACAGAGATGCATCAGTGTGTGACTCCCGTTCACGGCCTCCAGAGAATAGAAATGTGTGACTGGGAGTACTAAGTTTAGCTTTACGTGTAGCTCTGTATGTGTGTGTGTGTTTGGATCAGCAGTGAGTGAAAGCAGCAGACCAATTAAAAGGGCTGTGTGTGTGTAAGACTAGAAGAGGTCTGGAGCCAGATCGTCTGTCCTAAGACCAAGGGGTCCCCCCCATCAACAAACAAGAAAAAGAGAGAGCGAGACATACTTTGGAGACTTTGATCACTGAGCAGACGTGTGGATGTTGTCACACACCGACAGAAACACCCACTAATGCTATTGCTGTTTAGACAGAGAGGAAAGCTGAAATTCTCCAGAAGTTAGGAGGATCCCAGTTAGTGTCTATGACGCTCATTTAGACCCTTGAGAGGTTTGTGTTCCAATATTTCAGTGTCAGCTGATAGTTTACTCCATTAGCAAGAGTATTACACTTTCGAAAGAAAGTCTTGCTTGAGCAAGACTCACTACCATAAAGCTAGGGTGTTCTGGGCGGTTGCCAGGGTGTTGCTATGTGGTTGCTAGGGTCTTCTTGTAAGCTACAAGGGCATCTGGTGTTGTTTACTTACTAGTCCAAGTGAAGAAAGTCCATCCACAAGTTTTTATGGTGTTCAAGATATGGCTCCTTGGTTTATACTTCTTTATTATAAGTAATTGCAACATTTCCAGGTAATAAAAATTAAGTTTTAGACTTTTACTTTTCCGTTTAGAAACCACAAAATATCAAGAGACACTTTGCATTCAGCATGAAATAAAATTTCCGCAAAATTATTTTTGTAAATGCATGTTATTGTGAACAATGCATGTTACTCTTGAATCAAAACATCTCAACTTTATTTAATTCTCTAATCATTTAGTCCACTTTAACCCATTTTTTCAATTCAAGTACAAAATGGAAGAAATGTTTGCTCACTGCATCTGTTTAATCACAACTTTAAGGGCTAGCATGCCGTAACTAGGATCACTAATAAAACTCCACCTTTAATAGCTACTTTTTCTAAACAAAACATTTTTAGAGCACAAACCTGATCACCATCCAAAAAGTTGTGCCCGGGGATCCCAAAAAGTGTTTATAGCTGATTTTAGACCTGCCTGATATTGAGCTCATAATGAAATAGTCTGAACCTGAGCTGGGCTCAGAAACAAACATATGGAAGCTAAAGTGCCATCCGATGATGGATGGATGAATAAATAAGCGAGGGCATTCTTTCTACCTCTGGCGTTCTTCTATCAGTGGGCAGCACATAAACAGAGATAGCATACTGCCAGAAGAGCTACAGAAGCAGAACCAAGAATGAAGCAAATGCTGGAGAGAGGGAGGGCGTGGAGAGGAGCAGACAGGCAGACTGTCTCCGTCGCCTCCCTCCGTGTGTCAAATGAAAGGGAGAAGTGTGGGGTAGACAGGGTGTGTATGACTCCGTCAACTGGAGTGTGTGTGTTTATCTGTAATGAGCAAGGGAGTGTTGACGAAACGCAGATTTATTTCTCCATTTGCGTTTTGAGTGTGTTTCTACAGATAGTCAATAGTCATCAATTGGTGATGCAACCTGACAGATTGCTAATATCTTTGCGTAAATAAGACTGCTCTCACGAGGCAAACGAGATCAATAAATTGCGCGCATTCACGTCAACACGTCCATGTTCCTGTCGACTCTGACCTGTTCTCTGACTGCAGCCAGCGTGTGGTTCGATCAGTGAACCCATGTTCAGTATAATCTATATTCATGCATCTGTCTGGGTTCTTCTTCTACAAAGAAATCAACGTACTCATCTGTCTTTCCATTGTTCGCATTTTTTTGTCTTTTCTTCCCCGTCGCCATCCCTTTGTGATTTGCCGTCTGGTCGTCTTTGAGATGGTATTGTAGATCAATGCGAGGGCAATTGAAAATGTGATTGCATCAGGCTTGGCATTCAAGTCAGACGCTCCTTGAAAGTTCTCTAAATGAGGCATTCTTGTCACCGATGGGACAGACATTGCTGAAGTTATTCTCGTTTTTTCGTTTTCTGCAGATCTCTAACGTGGCATGGAAAATTGAGTTTTATAGGTTATTCTGCGTTTATCTATATTTTTACACAAAATATTTACAAAATCCCTCCTTCTTTCAGGTTCCGATGGAATAACTATGCGGTTGAGGTACGCCTGAACGACTACCTGGACATTGTTTGCCCTCACTACCCACTGGGCGAAGTGCCATCACAGGACGCCGAGCGCTATGTGCTCTACATGGTTGAACGTGAAGACTATGACGCCTGCCGCCCACAATCCTACGACCAGATGCGCTGGGAATGCGGCCACCCTTTCGCCCCACACGCACCTGAGAAGTTCTCCGAGAAGTTCCAGCGCTTCACGCCATTCACTCTGGGAAAAGAGTTCCGACAGGGCGAGAGCTACTACTACATCTGTGAGTACAGGCCTTACAAAAGTCAGCTTGCACTTAAGCTATGAATGTTCCAGTTATGGTGGATCGTTTTGAAGAATGGTTAGGGGTGGAAATGCTTTTGAACATCCGAAAACCCGTTATAGATTTATTGCCCCACAAACCATGCGCCGAATGCTAAGTCTGTGAGTCATATTTGAGCCCTCCTTTAGCACCACAGTAATGAATACATTTCATTTCATGTTGTGGACTGCTAAACTGGCAGCAAAACCGCTACGTGTCTTTCTGGCATCCCCATAGGCTATCCTTGGGGAGTCGGAAACACAAGGAGAGCATTTCAGCCAGTGTGTGGACTGGAATATGGAGGTCTAGAATTAACAATGGCGAAATTCGACAACCCAATTTAGAGCCTTCTAGGAAAGCGCACTGCTAAAAAAGCTAATTGTGCAAACATTGGGCAGCCGAAGGTGGAGCGTTTCGTGGATAAAAATGCATTAGGTCTGTTTTGACAGTGTGGAAAGATCAATGTCAGTTAGTCAAAAGCAAATACAGCCGAACTAAATCCAATTTTCAGTGTAGCAGTTTAAATCAGTAGATTTTCAGCTTTGTGAACTCTAGTAGTAGTGTTTCGCCTTTTTGAGTACAGTTCCACCACAGTAATAAAAGAGATCAGACACAGGTCACAGGTCCAGATGGCTGCTGAAGAGAAGTGGATTAGCCACTACACGTCTAACGCTATTAACCTCCTTTGTAATTAACCTGTCTGCTTCTCATTTACTCATTTACCTCTCTGAGTTATCCTTTTATCTCCTTCAATCCTGATGGTCTTCTTTTTTTGCCTCACAGCCAAACCACTGCACCACCACGGACAAGAATGTCTGAGACTCAGAGTGGATGTAGTCGCCAATGATGGTGAGTATGATGAATTGGCCAATGTTAAAACTGCACGTTTTAGTTGATATATTTATTTACTAGTGTTTGTTTTCATTCAGGTTCTCAAGAAGCCAGAGTCGGGACAGGAGGCGGAGCTAAAGTGGGTGCAGGGGGAGGAGCTCACACACCATCTAATCGGTTACCAGCAGGTACGGTCATGCTGAGTTTTTACTGATTTTTAAAAAAATGCAGCCTCTTTTAAAGAAAATATTTTGAAAAAACATTTAAATAGTAGCTTATTAATATATACACAGCTTTATACAAAGAACATTTATATATAAGAACATACATTTTAATTTATTTTAAATATAAATGCATTATAAATTATAAACAGTGCCAGTATGCATGATAAATACCCTTATCATTGTATACCAACTACTAAAAACGAAATATTTATTGCTTCTCTGTTATAGATGATCCTGTTGTGGCTCTTCCTGAAGTACAGAAAAGCATGCGGACAAACTCCGCCATTTCAATAGCATCCTGGACTGTTCTCACAACTCTGCTCCCTATTTTATTATTGCTGGTCTTACAGTGAGATGAAAACTGGACTAAATTACACTTACAAAAGACTATAATGACAGCGGCCTGTGTTGATGAAAGCACACAGGGGTAGCTCTTTACATTCCAGTGCTGGCCATTGGGAGACGCGTACAGGAAGTGGAGCTCTCTCACACCGCTGGTGCCGGTGGAGAAGCGTAACTGTAATGAAGAGGGCTTTGAGCTTCGGACACTTCTAAAGAAACAAAATGAGACGTCAGTATTTTTCTGGAAATAAAGTTCATGCAAAGGGAATTTTTTTTTTCCCTTTTCCATTTTTGCTCCTAATATTAACGCCGGACTACGCAAAACCTGGATAAGAACAAACTGAAACAGTAATGAAGATTTTGAATTAGCACGTAGTTCAAATACGGACAACCCCCTTTTATTCGAGTATCATAATGAGGGAACGCAAGCCAAGAATGAGCCAAAGACCACAAAGCTTCTCACAAAGGAGCGGAGCGATCAAACCTTTCATTGTTTTCTCATGTTTTGTCGATCCAGAGAAATAATTGAGTTTCGTATTAATTTATGTAGCATCAGCTCAGTGGGTTTTATTCTCACGACTTTCTCATGATTTTGCAAGACTGTGTGCTGTACCTGGATTTAAACCTGGAAATGCAGCACGAAACACACACAAACCCCTTTTCTACTGAAATGGTGCTGGTTCCTGTGATTGGGCGTCTTAGGAAATTAATAGGCTAGAGTATTTCATATGGAGGTCCGGCACCCTGTCAGTGGAAAACGGGGGAATCCGATAATGTTTACCAAACCCACTGACACACTTCCATTCACAAATGCTGTGTTGTTTTTGTACATTCATTGTTTAAAGAGTTAGTAAATTATTAGGTGTGCTGCAGAACAAATTACTGTATATAGTGAGCAAAAATGTTTACTGTGTGACAGAGAGAGAGAAGAGAAACTCATTGGATTCATGTGTATGTAAATGAAAGACAGAAAGAAATTCTGGCAAAAAAGGAAATGTTGATATGTCCACACACTACCTTTCAAATGTGTGTGTGTGTGTTAACAGAGGAGATGTGGTGGTCTGTCCCAGGATGGTGGGTCAGATCTGCACCCTCAGCATTTAAACTGCCAAGCACAATCAATGAGAAGCACACACACACAAACGGACAACTGGAAGGCAACAGAAGGGTTTTAACACAGATAACAACCCAAGTAAAGTAATTAAATACTAAATAATGAAAAAAATGAATGATATATATATATATATATTAGTAACCCAATTTATATGGGTTGCACATCTCTAATAATATACAAATAAAATAAAAACGCAAAACACAAATTTATGCTAAAATCGTTAAATTGCATTGCATTATATAATATATATAATGCAATTTAGTAACAGCAATGACTTATTTATAACATTTTGACCTATTATTTAATTTAAATTCTCCAAATAAGCCACTGTTATTGACTGATGAATCTCAAAATGGCCAAATATCTGCTGATTAATTGACCTGCCTGATATATCAGACTGTTATTATAATATAATCTGCTATTTTAGTTTTTAATCTAATACCTGTTTGTGTGGGGAAACTGGACAGAGTTTATGATTTGAGAAGGATACACATTTATAACACTAATCTGCTAAAGCACTATGAACCAAACAGCACATACACTGACTCTGACAAGATGTAGCTGTTTAAGCTCAATTCCGGGCAGTTGTTCGTACGACTGACGCAGCTGTATACGACTAACGTTAGATCACTCCTGTTCAATTTTTTTTTTTCTCCTTTTTTCATTCTCATATTCTTATTTTGTACATTTATTGTGTAAAATGTATATTATGTATATAAAGAGGATTATATAAAAAAGAGACCTTTGATAAAAAAAACAAAAAACAAAACAGTTAATGTGAAGATTCTTATGTGAAAATAAATGATATTTTTGGAAAATGCGATTGTTGCAGACCTTGTGTTTTTTGCATTTCTTGTAACATTTAGTGCATGCAAAACAATGCTGTATTGATATTCGGTGTAGTATATTTGATCATTTATATAAGCTCATTTAGGACAATGATAATTCCCAAGCTGAGCGAAAGCACATATTGTCTTGTCAATAGGATGGAGTATTTTGTCTCTCAGGGTTTATGTTTCACCAGTGACAGGAAAAAGATCACAATGGTCGGAGGTCAGAGGCATCAGTTTGACCATGTGTGTGTGTTTCAGGGGGATAACGAACAGGTGTGACTCTTCCCTTTGTATTCTGCCTAAACTTGGGCTTTTGCCAGACGGCTCAGTAAACATACACACACCTCTTCATTTATTGTCTTCCATTCCTGTTTAAAAAAAAAAGTTGTGTTGACATGCTTCAAGCTTAAACCATGAGTATATACATATATATATATATATTTATTTATTTTTTTTTATTTTTTTTTTAGATATCTATATAGTTTTGCCACTCTTAAATTTTACATTTTTAAATTATATTTCAGTGTATATTTTTACTATTAGAAAATGACAAATATACAAAAAACCCGAAAATGCCACAGAAAATTAAAAGATGAAATGGTTTATCTGAACACATTCACCTATTTTTTGTGGACCAATAGTCAAAATAATACAAAAAGAAACTTTTTTTCAGGTTGTATCTTCTACCCTCCTCACATACAGTACATTTCAGCATGACCTTTTCTTTCACACCTTCTTTCGTTTTATTTACCTATCATTGTCTCCATCTCTTTCTGTATGGCAGCATCTCATTTCTTCGCTCTCTCTTCGTTTCTTTCAGCCTCAGTTCTTCGTTTACCTTCCCTAAAGCTCTCTCTTTTCTCTCTCTCTCTCTCTCCCTCTCCGTCTCTCTATGTCTGTCTCTGTCTCCTGCACACTATTGTTCCTCCCTTCCTCCTGCTCATCTCCAGAGGCCTTTCTTTTCTTTTCTTTTCTGTTCTTTTCTTTTTTCTTCTTTTTTATGGCTGTGACCGTAAAAGCAGCTGTCACACTGCCGACTGGTTTCGCAGCTCCCACCCTGACCGTGTGTTTTCAGAGCTTTGACCCTCCGACTGTAAATCAGCCCCTCTCTTAACCGTTTGACCTCCTCTCAAGAGTTTAGGGAGTTTAAAGGGAAAAAGTGGCACTTCACTAGAGGACTTTTGCTTTAAATAGTCATTATTGCTAAAGAGAAACCACAAAGAGTCAGTCAAATCAGCAACAAAAGAACAACAACAGGAGGCGTATGAAAAATCGTGTCTGGAGACAAAGAGTTCAGTATGATACGGAAAAAGAACATCTGTTTAGGCACAGATAGCAGAAAAGTTTGCAAAAATAAATAAACTTTTTTTCTTTTTTTATGTTATTTTTGTACTGAAACTTTCTAAATAATGAATAATTAATATGTCAATTTTTACCAAACTGAACCAATGGGTCAAAATAGTTTTCTGTGCTAATTTTATTTAAAAAAAAATTTTATTTATTTCATTTAAAAAATTACCTGCATTGAATTGACTGCAGCGTCAAAGAGCCTAAAAAAACAAGAGGGCAAGATATCTCCCTCTTTCCTGCATATTATTCATCTCACATCTGGAAAAAATGTTGGTCCTCTCTTATCAGCTTTTAATATGTCCTGAAGATTGAGAATGTTTCTTGAAAATTTTTCGTTTTTCAAGATTACGCATTAAGTTAGTCCTGCACATCTGTTTCTGTGCTTATGATAAATATGTTAAGCTTTTGTCCTTGAGCTACAAATACACATTGTGAGAGGGTCTGCATTCACACACACATTCACAACTTAGATCAAGAAATATGCATGTTTTATCCTTGAGCGTGTTGAGGCAAATACTGTGGTTTTGTATCCCATTTCTGTTACTCATTTGATAAAATGCACTGTAAAAGACAAAGAGCACTCATGAGATGATAACACACTTCATTTATAATTATTTAAATAGCTATGGAATGACAACAGGCAGCTTGGATGAAAGCCACATAATGTAAAATGAAGTATACATTGCAATCAATGCAGGCTGTTCATGTACGTGTTTTGTCTAATATCACATTTGCTTCTTCTCATATTCAGTCATCGGTGGAGAAAGCAGGTTGGAGAACAGCAGCTACTTGTCTGGACGCAGCATGGGCATCATGTGGAGAGAAATATGACACAAGTCTTCCTCAGACAGCATATGTTTCATACTGTTCTCCAACATGAAAGAGGGTTGGAGAAACTCTGTTCAGAAAAGAATGATGACATTAATGTGGAGGCAGAGAAAAAAGCTCTTTCTAAAGGTATGTATTTTTAAGCATATACACTCAACAAAAATATAAATGCAACACTTGTTTCTGCTCCGATTTTTCATGAGATGGACTTAAAGATCTAAAATTCATTCCAGATACACAATATTACAATTTCTCTCAAACATTGTTCACA
>JAUCNO010000353.1:15808503-15827753 GCA_032353835.1 Enteromius viviparus
AGATCTTTAAGTCCATCTCATGAAAAATCGGAGCAGAAACAAAGGTGTTGCGTTTATATTTTTGTTGAGTGTATATACCAATGCAGTCTCACGACCAATGTGTATGTATTCATAGGTGGAAAATTTGTGCTAATTCCTACAAATTTTGTATGGCTTGCCCAGTAACAGGTAGGCTTAACGGCCGGAGTTAGGTGTAGGTCAACCGTACAAATTCATATGAATTGGCAGCTCATAAAATGCGTACGATTTTGCAAAAATCAGTGAGGTCGCATCCGAAATTTTACGAATTAGCCACCTCGTAAAATATGTACAAATTGTCATATGATCACGTTGTATATCCTTATATATGATTCGTATATGTGTTTTTAAGCATATTACAAATCCATATTTGATCATTTATTTTAAAAAATATATGAAGTTACTTATTATATATACATGCTGTCAAACTTGTAAACTGTGTATATTAATTATGTTAATCTCAATACAAACACATGCGTGTATATTTGAGAAAAATTTTTATATATTACATGTACTCGTACATAATCTAAAATATAAAAAGTAAATATACAAATTTATATGAATAAATGAAAATATTTTTAAATGCATGCATGTGTTTGTGTTTATATATGCATTAAAACATTAAAATGTACACAGTACACACACATATATTAGGTGAACATAAACTTTTATTTTAGATGTGATTAAGACAACACTAACATATATGTAATAAACTGAAATATGCCAAAAACTATCTGCAACAAGAATAATTTTAGTTTATCAGTGTTAAAGTCAATTGGGAAATTGCGAAATCAGCTATTTAACCACATTTGACTTTAAAAGCTGGCGGCTCAGTGAACTCTGAATAAACATGGTACACTTCTAAAAAGATATGGTTTCTAAAACAAAGAAAATAATGTTATGATGGCCTCATGTTTAGTCTGTCTTTTTTCTGATGCATTAGGGATTGAGAGCAAGCAAATATATTAATATAGGCTATTTAAAAAAGAAAGCGCTCCATTTTCACTGCTGAATGGGTTATCCTATTTCAAAGTAACAAAGCCAAACCTACTATACCAGTCCAACAATATCAGAAATATGAATACCTAAACCCCATAATTATTATCAAACCATTTGAACAACAAAGACTGTCGTGCAGCTTCTCAGGATGGAGTCGGGGTCCACTGAATCTAGATTTTAGCTCTGCTTGATGAATTGCGCATAAATTCTTGTTCAGACAATGAAAATGTGATTGAATTTCAAGCCATGCTTGCAATAAATTTCAAAAGAAATCAACCTCAATACAACTTTCAAAAGCATAAGCCACTCTATGAGTTCGATACAGCCAATTTTCTAACAGAGCTGCAGAGTTCAGACATCTGTTCAAACGTTTATTATGTATTTAGATTGAGGTGAAAATAAGTCTCACTCAAGCCAAAACCATAAACACTACCAAGATTTTAATGGCTGGAGTATAATAAGCTACCGAGTCAAACATGTAACACAAACAAACTGAATTTAGCCATTTTATAGGCTGTATCAACCTGATCTTACAGCAATTCATACATATTTTACGAGGTGGCTAATTCATACAAATTTGTACGATCTCACTCACGAATTCATACGATTTCTTCTAAATCGTACGTTTTATACAAGTTGCCAATTCGTATGAATTTGTATGAATGACCTAAACCTAACTCCGCCCCTAAACCTACACTCAAAAATGTGATTCTCCAGCACTGTTCAGTTTATTTTTAGAAAGTAATTTTCATGGAACACCATTATGTTTGTTATTGCATTATGTGCATTATGGGGGGGGCATGTGCTTGGGGACCTGCTAACATGGATCAAAGCTATTTTAATAATAATAATAAAAATACAATGGAAGTGCCATGGAAGTATCAAAACCATCTTATGTTATGCATAACAAGTTGGCTAATGCCTAAAGTTAAGTAAACCAAACATTATCAAATCAAATCTTTTTTTTTCAGTGTAAAAGGATGTCTTTCTGGTAAATTTTTTTAGTTCGAGCTCAACAAACATAAAATGTATAAAATTCATGTAAGCTATATTTGATCAAATTGACCCAAGTTGACCCAACTCAATTAAATTGCATTGCATTCATTTGTTTTTTTTAATGAGTTGAGTCTACACATCAATTACACCTGCCTTCAATTAAATTGAGTTATATCCAATATATATATATATATTTTTTTTTTTTTGAGTGTACCCGTCACAGGGTTTTAGACAAATCATACGACTGAGTTCATGTGAATTAGTACGAATTAGCTCGAATTTGGGACCTTGTACGAATACGTACGAATTAATAGTGAGACTGTGTTAGATGTATTATCCTAATAAAGGTGTTTAGGACTCTGTCACTCCATTCACCAGCACCCACATTCACCCGTTCCCAATCACCAGCATTCTGACCCGCTGCACCTGCAATCAAGCCCAGCTACAAGAGCACGCTCCTCACTAGCACTCACTGTCCAGTCTACCATTCACTCCATTGAATCTAATAGCTCTTATCTGTGTTCTCTTAACAGTACTGTGTGCTGTATTGTGTGTTGTGCCTCCACTGTTTCAGATCTCCACCGTTCCATAGTCTCTCTGCTCCTATCAAGGAATCCTGGTTTCCCTCTACACGCTCCTGGATCTTCCTCTCCTCAGTCATCTCACACTCACTCCTGATTCCTCTACTGTCTTGGACTCTCTTTGTGTCAATAAACCCTTTTACTGACTATTCCTCCGTGTCCTCCTAGTCTGTGTGACAAAAGGCATATTTGGAAATTGACTTCTGGGTAATGGGGAATAATAGCTGGAAGTGTTTCAGGGTCCTGGATTCTCTGACGAACACACCTTGCTAGCACATGTTACTGAAACAGTGAGCTAATTAGCTTAAACAATAAGGTTTACATTCACTGACGTACTTACCTTCAGAGAAGCTAAAGATTTCAGGCATTACTCTACACTTCCACTCATTTTTCCGTCTTTTTTACATTCGTATTTATTTTAACAAGGCTCTAGAGAAGGTTTGGCAGCTGGCACTCCAGATAGGGTTTCTTTTTATTCATATATTGGCAGCACACTACTCTGACATTTTTAGACATTTTAGGCCATTTAGATGTTTAGTTTGCTTGAAGTTTTACTGAATGTCATTTCAAGTCGACATAGAATTAAAATTGATGCTATTTACATTAGTGATACACATTCCTAGTTTTATTGTGTATGATTCATCAGTGCATGTTATTCTAAAGGGAAAATGTTTGTCTTTGTAATCTTTGTAATCAAAATGTAATAACTCACAAATTTCTTTTTTGCCTGAGAGTACTTTGGCTGTATTTTCTATTGGAAAATGTTAACTGATAGCCAAATAGCTATTTAAACATTGTTTTATTAGCCTTAATAAAATGTTTTTACTTCTTACTTTAGGCAAATACAAATAGGACCTATGCTGAATTTACTTTTTACTATATTTACCATATTTCTGTGGTCCACAGTCACACACACACACATATATATATATATATATATATATTTTTTTTTTTTTTTTTTTTTTTTTTTGCTTAAAACACCTTTATAAATGTATGATTATTATTACTATTTTTTTACATATTTAATTAAATTACAATTAATTACACTTACAGTTACAGTTACAATTACAATTACAATTACAATTACAATTACAATTATTAATTAATTAATTTTTTTATTTAATTAAATAAATTACATATTAATTAAACAACATTTTATGATCAAATAAAACAACGTTCAAACTTTTCTCTTCGTAAGTGTCCAGATCCGTTTTTTGGGTCACTGTTGGTTTGTGTTTGAACCATGTATTCAATCTAATTGAGGCACATACAGTTCATTCTCCCAACAATAACAGACCAGAAGAAGTATCACATTGCATAACAGACAAATGTGAAGTATGGGGCATAAAGGTCTCTTGACGTACAACAGCAGCATGACCTGTCTTATATTTCGCAAAATGTGGCGTCTCTAACCCCTAAAGGCAGTTGAAACAGGTCAGTGGAGACAAATGTGCTTGTTTTTAAAGCCATGTTGCTTGCATACTCCTTGCAGAGATAATCAGTCTTTGAAAACCAGCAAAACCAAAAACAACTGCCATTAATTGTCTTTACTGGTATCTATTTGCTGAACTTTATACATTTTCTTAAAGAAACAGTACACACAAAAATTATATACTCACTCTCATGTCTTTAAATCTGCATTTGTATTCCTCAATATAACACAATTAAAAGTGTTTGTGTTTATGTTTCACTTGTGTGCTTTAAACATGCTCTGGCTAACAATGCCTGCATTTCAGAGAGATTTATTGATCAGAACCAGTAAATTACCGTGAAGCAGAAAGCAAAGCCTGCAATTTTCTTTCTTTCTTCTCAATAATGGTTCATTGAATCAGATTATTGAAATGTCTTTAATTCCAGCAAAGAAAGTCCTATTCAAAACTCTGCGATAGAAATCTTTCGCTTAGTTTCTCTGCTATTTAAACTGCGTCTCAAAGCATAAACGTGGCGTTAATCATTCTGTGGTTTCAGGAGAAAATGCTGATGCTGTTCTCTCATATGCTACTATGAGTTTGTGAAAAACAGGCTTTAACTAACAACAGCTTGTAAGAGGCTGCAGGGGGTGACATCAGAGATTTGAACAGGAGCCAATCAGCAGTCAGGCGGAGCCTGGTCGTACAAGAAAACTGCAAAGTTATGAAAAACCTACTTTTTTTCTACAAACAGGTATAGGCCTGCTCACAGGCTGAAAGGCTGAACACCGGTTGAAGGGGCCTAAAAAAAGAAGGTTACAACAGCCTACTTTAAGCTTGGAAAGAACGAATGAGATTTGCTTGCCAAAAACACCAGATTAATTCGGCACTATATACAGCGCCCGTGTGCACTTAGTGGCTTTGGGATTAGTGTTTTAAGAGCCAACACATGGACATGGATCACATTTCAGAATTTATGTGCACAGAAGTTCATTTTTTGAGATCAGAATCTAAGGCAGAGTCCAGCAGAGCACAAATGAAACAGAACTGAGAATGAATCACTCTGTATTTTTAAAGGAAAACATTCATTTTCAACATGGAATGTCTGAGGAAACGCAAAAATGGTCAATAATTAAATGGTGTACACACATGATGCCAATCACTCGTCTTATATTCATGCTTTAACCTTCCGGTATGCTTCATCTGGGAGTCACACTTGTGTTGTGCAGTCACACTACTTTTTTGTTTAATTATTTGTTTTTATTTTGTATTTTGAGAGAATTTCATGGTACTAAGCAATATTTATGCAATAATTATTTTATTACTTTTCAAATATGGCAGTATTTCATGGTAAAATATAGACAACATCTTTAAAACTCAATTTCTGAATTTGTGGATTTGGATATATATTATTTAGACATTATGACAACTATGTCATGTTAAAGTTTTTTTTGTTGTTGGTTTGAAATGCATTCAATTTACTACAGTCAAACCTGAACACAGAAAAAAGATTTTATTACATATAACATCAAAGTTAAATGTCACAATAATATTTAAAAGCCTTTTTATTTTTAGTTGTCGAGTAAAATTAATTTTTCACATATGGAGACAAAAAATGTGCCAAAAAACCTTGTGAAAAACTTTTGGAAAAAGATGGAAATTATATGAAACTACAATGGCAGCAGAGGATCATTCAATAGCTCAGTTGCCATTTCCACTCCCTAGCTTTGAGGTATTTTATTTTGAATTTATTATAAATGATGATTATAACAAATTTAAGTCCTGTACTATACTAAAGTAACATAGAAAGTACAATTAAATGATAATGCATAAAATGTTTTTAAGTAGGCCTATTTTTTCATAAAAAAACAATATGTTTTAAACATTGCCTTAAAAAGGACATATCAAAAAGTGTTTTAATTATAGCTGCTAAATATTATTTAGTGGATTCATAATTCTTTACATTCATGTTTGTCACTTTTGAAACAGTATAAAACTCCTGATAAATCAATGACTAATTACACAATAAATGTCTTATTTATTCGCATTAATCGCTTATTTATTTTTTCTCTCTCTCTGATTATATTAGGTCTGCATGCAGAACTCTCAAAGGGGATTCTTCTTATAACTTTCAAAAAACATCTCTGACAGGACTGTGATTGGCTACAAAAAAAAAAGCAAAAAAGAAAAATCATGTAAAGAAATTTGTGGTTTTATAATTCGAAACAGATATGAATCGGTACTAATGGTACAGTAAACACCCCTCCATCTCCACCAAAAACACTTTCTCATTGGACCTATACGCAAATCTTGTAGGCGATCTACTCTGATCTAGGAGGAGGAGGGAGGAGTTTGCATCTATGGTAGTGTGTTGTGTGAGTGTGTCTTCGTTTTGTAATTTTTTGAAGTGTAACCCCTTCCTTGGTCACTGCATTGTGGCTAAATTATTGATTTTATTTCACGCATTCGCAGAAACATGCTATGTACTAGGGTGTGTCTGTTTTGCACTCTTGCGTCACCCCTTCATTGCTGTGCACATTTATTTTCTGCATCATAAAATGATTTGTATTTTGTACACACAAAAAAAATTAAGGTATTTATGCATTTACTATTCTTTTCCCAATGGCAGTCATTTTTGACCGAAGGCAACACAAGTGTATTTTTTTAACGACCATTTAGGTCTGACATTACTACACCGGAGGTTTAAACAGTCACAGGAACACCGCGTACTGAGGGAAAACATTATACACAAACAGAACCCACTATAATATTCACATTAAACAGTTTTGTTTACATTTGTAATTCTGTTCCAATCACAAAAAGTAAATGCTCAGAACCTTAATTTAAGGTAAAAAGGACTACAGCATGGGAGCCTTCTATTATTTTATAAATCAAAACGCAAGTCATTTGATTTACTGAAATGCTGTCCTTGTGCAAGCACAAATCTACACAGTGGGTTCATTTCTAAGTCTGACTCAGAATTCTGACTCGCTAAAAACAACTGGTTCAAAAAAGACATATTCATTCCCTGGCCAATGCAAATACACACACTCTGGAGGCTGTACAGAAATAGCACTGCTCTCGATTGACAATACATGCATGTGTCTGTAATGTTTACAAAAAGTCTGTCATAATGCTGGAAATAGACCATTCACAGGTGTGCAGGTGTTTACACTGAACAAAGTCAGACAGCTTAGAGCTGCAGTTTTGTAGTATCATAAAGACATCATAAACAGAAACAATGATACTGTTTGTATTTGTATTTATATAAAAAAAAACAGAAGCTAAGATGTAATTCTCACATCTTCAGTCCCTTCTTCTTTAAATCCTCTTTGGCTTGTTTTATTTGTGTTTGCAACTCTTTGGCTGCGTCCTCACAGTCATTAAACGTGGCCACACGGTAGCCGACAGTTGCCAGTGAATAACACCCAAACGCAACCAGCAGATATACAGGCATGGGCCATGCCAGCTCTCTATACTGGGGAGGAAACTTCAAATCAAGGAGGTCAAAGGTAACGAGTCCCCACGCTGCACCAATCAGCGACACACCAAGAAGCCACTCCAGAAGCTTGGTCATTGTAATGAAGATTGTGGGACGGTGGAGGGCTAAATTATAAGTGAAGAATCCACCTGTGAATATAAATGTGTTTCTATTAGACAGGTCCGTTTTACATGTTATGCTTTATTATAGAGAGCACACCCTGTAAACTCCAAATTAAAATGTCCATTTAAGATCGGAAACACTTTAATTAAAAAAGCATAACTATTAATATAGTTGTACTACGTTCTAAAGACAGCATTTTTTGAAAAGAATTGGATTAAGAGTAATCACAACTCACACAATCACAATGTCTACCGCTCGTGTTTGAGACAGGCAAAACGGATGAAATCATAAATATTACAGAAAAATAATCGTAAATACAACACTGTTTGAAATTCCCACTGATCCTCACTCTTATTGAACAGCTAGCGTAGCACGAATGCTAACGATAACAAGGAATCTGACAAACAACACTACACAGAGAGAATATTTTAGTTTAGTAACAATAACCACCTCCTAAACATTAAATACGCGTAGTAGAAAATCACTGGTAATACTGAAATACATTCTCTTACCCGCTCTTCAAAGCCAGCTCACCACTTTCAGAATAGTAGCGCAGGTCAATGACGTGGATGCCGAAAAGCATTATGGAATATGCAGTGCACTTCAAATATTTACTTCAAGACTCGACTACTCCATTTTTACGCCTGTTTCAGTAATTTTAAAACTGCCTGTTTGTCTTCTAAATATGGAAAGAAAAGAAAAAAGAAAGTAAACTAGAGGTATTTCATTCATTGTGTTTTATTTATGTAGGCTAGCCTATATGTAATAAAGAATTCACAAAATATTTATTGATATTAGGAGTTTACATTTTTATTACTATCGTATTTTATGTATTTATTATATAATGTCTTTAAATATAGCCTTTCCACATTATTAGGTCTATTAAACACGGGTTTCAGTGTTTGATCTGTAATAATGCTGGCAGGAAATGAGACGCCTGCGCGGTATCAGTCTGAGATGTTTTTGTGTGTCTGTGTCTTGGCGCGGTTCAGTGTCTTGTGGATGCCGCGGGTGACACCCGCCCTTTCAGCGCGCAGAACTAGCGCGAGTCCGTGACCCATCACACCACCTCACCAGCCATAAAGGTGTAAACATCGCTCACAGACGGCACTGAGGCTCCTGAAAAACATCGCCCTCACAGCAAAGGCGAGGTTATTCTTAGTGATGTTTACACTTGTCAGCGAGTGTCTCTTTCAGTACTGCAAGTGGCTGTAAAGAAGAAATGTAGCAAAACACGGCATTTGTGGGCAGCTTTCAGTCATTTCGTTTAGCACTAGGCTACCTTTTATCACTAACGTTAAATATTTAAGAGCATGATTGACCTTCCAAATGGAACTAAACAAAGTAGAAGAAAAAAATGGCAAAAGTTGTCTGTTTTTATCAAGACATGTAACAGTTATTTGTAGTTCTTAATTTAATATAGGCCAGCCTACTCAACTTACTCATCTATCTATCTAGCGTTTCATCATTCTCTGCATATTTATTATTATACAGAAACAATATGTGCTAAATCTTATGAAGTATCTGTAATATGGTCTGCAGTTCTGTCATTCTGTTGCTCTATCTATATATCTGTCTATCTATCTAATTTGACCATTACTCTATTGTTCTATGTCTGCTGAGACCTTAATGACTGTGATTTTCGTAACGGTTGCGACTCTTTTCTGCCTGGGCGTTTGCGTAGGAGTACGTGTTCAGTGAGCAGAACGTACACCAAGCACAGTGGGAAAAAAGCAAGTTGGCCGTTCACACTGTTTGAGACTGCCAGTCCCCGGCTCTCCAGCTCAGGAAACCTGTGATCCAGCAGAGAGCGGTTGGCAGACACAACAGAACAGGCTGCACTGAGACGGAGGGGGTGATGGAGGGAGCGAGGGTGTGAGGAGAACAACTTAAAGAACAAGATGAGAAGATGAAGGTCGGCCTCGGGGCAGGGACACAACTCTTAAAAACATTCTGCAGTGGCATCAGGCTGTAAAACTTGTTTTGTTTCCAGTTGGGAACTTTTTTGTTTTGAGAATGTGGACAGTTCTTTGGTGAAATCACTGAGAGAAACGGTGACCACCAGCAGCTGAACGAGAGGAGGGGCTCTGGGTTTGGTGAGGAGCGCTACAGGTGCAGACTGGTCAGCCGTTGACCTTAATGGTGCATTAAATCCAGATGCTTAAATAGCTTACATGCTTAAACCCTGGTCCCCTGCCACCACCCAGCGAGAAGAGATCTGCTCTCTGAGTATGAGTGTGTGTGTGTGTGTGTATTTGGGTAGCTTTACTTAGCCAAACTTTAGGCCCAAGATTATCCCCATACATGCACTAAATTAAACAAAGGCTTATTTTGAGGGCATCCAAGGACATACACAACTGGAAAAAAACATAGATCAAGTACATAGCGAATACTTATTAATACATAATATACAAGGCTGCATATACCGTATTTGATAAAAAAAAAAAACAGTGAAACTATAATATAATTATGTTCTTTAAAAAAACTTGCCCCTTTTAGATTTGTACTCTATTCACTTACTATAAGTAACTCATTTTCTTTAAACAAAACTCACACCAGTCTGCTATATTCTTTTTCTATTCTATCTGTTTTCTTTTTAAAAGTGTCTGAAGTACTAAATTTAAAATAACTATTTTCTATTTGAATAAATGTAATTTATTTCAGTGATGTTTTTTCAATTTTCAGCATCATTACTCCACTCTTCAGTTTCACATGATCTTCCAGAAATCTTTCTAATATGCTGATTTGCTCATTTTTCTTATTGAAAACAATTGTACTGATGAGCATTTTGTGCTCTCAAGCGTCCTTGATGAACAGAAAGTTCACAAGAAAAGCTGAAAATGTTCGTTCAGGGTTCAAGAAAGCACTGTGGATAGTCCATGGCTCCAATGCGAGCCTCTAGGATGGGGCAGACAAAATATGATTTAAAGGGAACAATTGCAGATAAGTGTGTTTATGAGTGAGAGAGAAAAAGAGAGGGAGGGGGACAATAGCGCCTGGCTCAAAAAAAACAGGAACCCTCTGTTTCCTGTGCCTGAGATCTCAGTCGCAGTCTACACTTTTTCACACACACATACACACATTTGATCTGAGTGAGAGACTGACCATCTGAGTTCATGCAGTGACATTATACTTGGTTGTCCAAATTGCATGAAGGAATTGTATTATCTGTGAAAAGGCATTATATTTGTGGTGCTTTCTGAAGCAGGTGTGTTAGGGATTGAACACACCCAAGCCCTAAGAGTCAATGTGATTTATTTTTCTTTGCAGTAACGTGCCCTGATGAATCATTCACAAGAAAGCTAGGAACATGCATTGAGAAAGTAACTAAGGCCGGTTTGGTTTGTGCATGCATTATTGTGTGGCTTGTTGCAGAGTTGTGCTTAAAGGGTTAGTTCACCCAAAAATGAAAATTATGTGATTAATTTCTCACCCTCGTTCCAAACCCATAAGACCTTTGTTCATCTTCAGAACACAAATTAAGATATTTTTGATGAAAGACAGCAATGCAACTCAAATACAACTGAAACAACTAAAAACATCGGTAAAACAGTCCATGTGGCTCAACTTCAGTTTTTTGACAACTTTTTTTGTGCAAAGAAAACAAATATAGCATATCATCAGCATACCATTCTTCTCCCATGACTTATATCTTCCGCCTGAGTATCACAACGCAATGCACACAGACCCATTCGAGGTAACTGGCCTTGTTTACATCTGAGGAAAGCACGTGCATGAACATAATCTGCAGGGGTTTTTTACACCTAAAGGAACGCGAACGCTTATGGCTGAAGGCATAAGTCAGGGAAGACAAGAGGTATGCTGATGATATGCTATTTTAGTGTTCTTTGTGCAAAAAAAAGTCATCTCTTAGAGTCGCAAAACTGAATTTGGGCTACTGATTTTTTTACTAAGTTTCTGGATCTGGGATCATATGAGTTGTATTGATGTGTATATAGGGTATGATGCCTCTCTGCTTTCATCAAAAACATAAGAGTGAGTACTTAATGACAGAATTGGCGCATTATAAAACGAAGGGAAAAAATCTCATAGACTAACGAAGACTCAAGAAATCGCCCCATGGCAACACGCTCACAACACCATCATTCTTTCAAAATGTGAAAATCTAAATTTGGCCGCTGTTAGGTTTTTAAATATTTTAACTGATCTAGCATATGTACACAGATGTGATTTTGATGGAATGTATCTACGCTATTCAGACTCAACTGGCAGGATCTGCCGTCATTTTCCAGTATCTGTGTATGTTGGAGGAATGGTCCCATTATTCTTGTCTTCAGTCTGAAAAGCGTTCCTCAGTCAGCTTCAGTCGTGGCCAAATCCTGACACGGACAGTCAAGATGTCTGAGCTTTGATCTTCTATGCAGTGGGTTCGTAGGCATTTTGTTGATAGTTTTTCATACAAGTCAAACGCTTCATTAATGAAGACAACTGAGCAAGGGACAGCTGGACTCATAAATATTCACAGTATGGGGGAAATATAAACAGCATAAATTCTAACCTGACGTTCAGTGCCTAAATACAAAGTCAGAAGGTGTATGCGAGTCTTAGGAAGGGATTTGTGCCCTTCCTGTCAAAGTCCACCTGTTTTTGCTTCTGCCGTGGAAAAAGACCAGAGAGACAAAAAGGATGGAAAGAAAGACATATGGAAACAGGAATGTGCTTTTCTCAATCCCCATGTCAGCAATTCTACTTCTATTTTAGAATCCTACCGTGCATCTGTTTCTGCACAATTACAGTATTTCTACATCATAAGCAAAACGTCTCATAAGAAGCATTCATTTTATGAGCGTTTTTTTCTTACAAATATATGATATATATATAGAAAACAATTAAGGATTAAATTGATCAAAAGTGGCAGTGAATACTTTTTAAAATATTTCTTTTTTAATAAATGCTGTTCATTTTAACTCTATACTCTTAAAAATCCTATCACACTTTTCATAAAAAAATGAAACACTGTTTTTAACAGTGACAATAATAAGAAATATTCCTCGTGCACCAAAGCAGATTATTAGAGTGATTTTTGATCGATCATATGACTTTGAAGACATTGATTTTGCACTTTGCATAAATTGCATTTTAAAATGTATTCAAACAGAAGCCTGTTTCTTTCCACTACTGAATAGAAAACAAAGGTATTGCAACTTTTTATCTCACAATTCTGACCTTGAATTGCTTGATACAAACTTGCATCTCTGATTAATTTTCTGGCAGTTGGGAGATATAAAGTCGCAATTGCGAGTTCTACAGTCAATTTTGAGAGGAAATGAGAATAAATGTTCTCAGAATTTATAAGTCAGAATTGCGAGAAAATAAGTCAGAATTGTGATTCTGAAAAAAAGTTGTGAGATAAAATGTCGCAATAACCTTCTTTTTTTTTTATTCAGTGGCGAAAATGGGCTTCCATAGAAAACAGTTATAAATAGTTTTTGTTTAAAAAAAATTATAATAACATCAGTTTTTACAGATTTTTTAATCAAATAAATGCACCCCGGATTAGCATTAGAGGCTTCTTTATAAACATTAAAAATAAAACTATATAAAAGATAAAAAATAAGTTACTTTACAAAAAAATATGAATGCATTTAAAAATGCAAAAAATAACACAACAAGGATTTTTTTGTTATTTCATTTTTAAAAAATTCCAAAATTTTAAATAACAGATGTAGAATTTTTTAGAAACAAAAAATATTATTGCCAGTTCTTGGCAGACACATTTTATACTTAATGGCTGGTTCGCCATCAACATCTGTACAGAAATAATTCATCTGTCTCAGCAATATTTTTGTCCTGCTCTTAAAAAACATCCCTTCATGAAGTTCAGTTTCTAAGAACATAACCGAGACTGCTGCTTGTATAGAAAAAAAAAAAAGTAAAAATAGCTGGAGTTCTTGTAAAGCTTTGCTCTATGTTTTTAACTAAGAAGGCATTGAATTGCTCGAAGAAAAACATGTAAATGTTTGGTGCAAATGCTGTGAATACGATTCCTGACAGTGATAAATACTGCATTCACAGACTTTTATTGTTCTTATTGTTTGTTTTTGGTCAATCTGGGCTTGATCACTGTGTTAGTAACAGTATAATAGCATACTACTGACATTTTGTATGAAGTATGCATGCCATATGTACAGTGTGTCTTTCTATAACTCTTAGATGACATATTAAACTTGACAGTGCTTATAGCTGCAGTGCTCTAACCTCTGTTGGAAATTATATTGACATTGAAACTTTAAACCTGACTCGCATCCAGAAATACGACAGCTGTAGGTTTGATATTGAGAGACAGTTTAGCAGCCTACTAATAATCAATTACGTGTACCTATTGTGAACTATTGTCACTGCATAAGTGCTACATGAGTTCAAGTCATTCTGCTGTAGTGTAAAACTGGTGTACTTGAACCCGTCAGAAGACAGTATGTAACTCTTTTGTATACGAAGGACCCCTAGAAACACTTTGAAGTCCCAAATGTTTCAAATCTGCGTCATTCTGAGCCTACAAACACATCTATGAAAGCATATGTTTGCATATTTGATCTTTGTTGGAGTCCTAGCATGTCACTTGAGCATGTAAAATGCCCCAGAGAGCTGTATTATATTGTTATTGAATATAACTCGATATGACAGCATGTCTATTGAGAGCTCTTTTCTTCTGGTCTTTTCACGCAGAACGAACAAAACTACAGTCTTCCTATATGACATACATTGGGCCGGGAACCGCTCGGGGCTTGAACAAATGCTTTACAAGGAGCATCTCATTCTCAGATGCTACAGGCCTCTGTTCCCTCTCATAACTCATGCCATGTCTGTGTGGTCCAGGGTTATGAAGCCTGCTTTTATAAAACAATAAACTAGACACTGTCTTATTTATTTTAGCAAGGACAATTCTGGAACATCACCTTGTTTTGATTGGCATGAGCTCTCGCCAGAAAGTGACATTAAAATGGAAAAGGCGAGTTGGGAAAATATGCACAAGAGAAGAGAAATGAAATGCAAAAAAAAAAAAATTTGACCATAAACTATTCAGGAAAATGTGCTAGTCTGAAATTTGAGTGTGTTGGGTGTATTTGCTCATTAAAAACAATTATTATTTTACATAGCATAACTTTATGTTTATGTATGTGTATATCAAAATATTATCAATATTAAAAACGTAATCCAAAAATATAGAAATAATTTGTGATAATTAATCAACTCTTTATTATTATTATAAACTGTAGTTTAATATTTTTATATTTTATTTATATGTATATTTATAACATATGATCTATATATATATATATATATATATATATAATGTATATAAAATATTTAATTAAATCATTAGTACATTTACTATTATTATTATTATTATTATTATTAATAAAAATGAAATATTTAGTTCATTTATAATAATTATAATATTAATAATTATAACATTTTATAATTGTAACACTGTGTTGCTGTACTGTAGCTGTCTCACTTCTCAGCGGGCAAGGAAACGATGAAGCAGAAACTTGAAGTTCAATAAACATTTAATCTGACATGACGGGAAAGCTGACGAAAGTGCAGCGACAAGAGCATGCATACGTGAATCCACATCGAATTACAATCAACAACTGACACTGAACACTAGACAGAGCATGGTTTAAATGCACAGAGTAATCAAGACATAACACAAGACACCTGGACACACACGGCTGGCAGAGGGTGAACACTGATGAAGGGGCGGAGTTACAGATTGGGCAAAGCAGGAATGACAGAATGAAAACAAAAACAAGAGCACATGGAACAGTGACAACATAAACACAACACAGACAACTCATGGAACTCAAAACATATCTGATAGAGCATGGTGCTAACAACACCAAAGCCACAGGCCTAACACTCAAGGAAAGTCCATTTAAAAAATTAAATAAATATAAATATTTAAGATATCCAAAGATCCTGTAAAACACAAACCTGGAAGCTGTAATCTTTCCATCCCTTGGATCCTGCTACAAGCATTACCCACTGTTTTCCATTTTCCATTTTAAGTGCAAAATCTAAATTAGTTTGAGAAAAATAAAATGTTAACGACTGTATCGATTGCAATATTCATCAATCTGCCAACATCACCTGATCACATTTTCTTCTAGTATTTTTTGCTATGATTAAAAGTCAGCTGTCATTTTGATTCTGTTTGCCTTTTCTCATTTTTCAGTTTTTTTCTTATCTCTTTTCCTTTTTGTGTCTTTCCTTGATTAACATTCCCATTATACATTGCCAGTATAACTCTGTTTCAGCATTACTTTAAAGCAGCGATCCTCCAGGAGGGGAGAATTAAAGTATATCCAAATAAAATTTTTTGTGATTGATATGTAAAATTTTAAGACAATTCTAAAACATATAACTGCAACACCTCTCTTGTACGTGGTCTGAATTGAAATTCTGTATTTTGGAGCAGCTGAGGCCGTTTCGTGCTGTGAGAATTGAAATACAGACTGACCGGTAGCTCAAAACACCTGACCGCTGCATGAGAATATGATAGCTAACAGCTGGATAAAGCTAGCCAATATAACCAGTAAGATTTTGATATAAGACCATTGTAATCAAGGTAAAGACAGTTACTGTGACATAAAAGTGTGCATCAGGTGTGCATTTATCCCTTATTTTTTTATGCTCTCGGTCTACTGATCACTAAAATATCAAGTTCCGCTTGAACACAGTTCAGTATACATGCATATCTTAATTTGATGTTGCTATAATGCGTTGAAAGTTTAAATGTATTAGTTGTAATTTTGTTCTGAAGACAGTAATGCGTCTATAGCTGCACAACTGAAATTCTGCATATAGGCTACTTGAAGCATTTTTCTTCTTTAGTTTTGTTAAATAATAAATACAAAACTAAAAATAAATAAAAATAAATTGTTTATAAATATATATTTCGCATGTATATATATGTGTATTTAGGCACATAAGCTCTGCGCGTGATGTGATGTGAATCCTCACATTATGATGTTTTTGCTTGTAAAAATGTAATACCTGGAAACAAATAGATTTAGATATTTTAATAGGTCACAGCCAATTCAAATTTAATTGTAATTTAACATAATCTTTGACGGTTAATAGCTAATGGCTTAACGACCGTCGGTTTCAACTATGAGAAATAAAATAGGACTAACCTAAATTAACATTCCTATTTGTATTATTAATACAATCTAATAAAAATTAATCAGAATAAAAATTAAAAATAATAATAATACAACTGCACCTGAATAGTCAGCCTGATGATGAAATATCTAAATAGCAAATATGAAAACTCATTAATAAGTAAAACTATTTTATAAACTATTAATTTTTCTCCAAATGATGAGGAACAGGCTTTTAGCATTTAATTTGCCGAATAGGTGAAATTATGTATGGAAACAGGAAACAGCATTGAAACTTATGGTGACAATTAGTTTTTTTATGGATGATGTAATCACGCACTAAATTTTATTTAACCATTTTGAAATTAATTTTCTAAAACGTCATCTATATTATTTGTCTAATGATTTAAGGGTGTTATATTATAATGTTCATATTATTTTATTTGGTTATTTTATCTCTATTTAACAAAACAAAATTGTAGTCAGTTTGGAAACTTTGCGCCACCTGGCAGTAGTTTTGTGAACGACTTTAACACGTGACAGAATTAAAGTTAATTAATAGTCGTTTTAATTGTTCACCTACTCTATATAAGACATCAATGTCTCTAAATATTAAAAAAGACATCTATTTTAATAACAGCAGTCAAGAAGCCTTCAGAGTGTTAAACTATTATTAAATATGATTATTCATATTACAATTTTTGCCTAAACAAATATTACTATAATAAAATGAATATCATTATTAATGAATATAATCATTAGAAATAAATTCATTAATAATTTTATATTTTAAATCATAATTATATTTTAAGCCTGCCATAAAATATATAAAAAACATAAATATATTCACATGGAGTCACTTTAAGCACTTTCATAAGCATGAATAAGAAAACTTACCTGATGTTGATTTGGTTATAATTTCTGTTAACCTGTAACAGGT
The DNA here is from genome assembly GCA_032353835.1 of Enteromius viviparus. Taxonomy (NCBI): domain Eukaryota; kingdom Metazoa; phylum Chordata; class Actinopteri; order Cypriniformes; family Cyprinidae; genus Enteromius; species Enteromius viviparus. Next base: position 15,826,179 of record JAUCNO010000353.1, read on the forward strand.
TGTCTGACGGTGGTGTACTGATTATTAATAAAGGTGTGCATGTGTGCATGTGTAAATATAAAAGCTCTTCCCCTCCCTCTCATTTATGATTGGCAGGTATGATCTGTGCAAATTATACAAGTGTTTCCTTTAAACAGATACTGTTCTTGTAAGCTCCTTTCATTCATTTCTAGGCTGGATGCCACTCAACTTTTAGATACACTCACAAACTTCCCTCGAGGGAATCCCCGCAACCATTTTGAAGTATGTTCCACTTCATTAAGTGGACGAGGGAAGCTCGAAAATGAAAAACATGCAGTGTTTGGGGGGCTTGGAAACCACTGCTTAAATTAATAAATTTGGATGAACATTTATCTTATATAACAAATCCATATTATCAGCAGATTCATACTGATTACATTACAATAAACTAAAATTCAAAAGCATAATTTTATTTCGTTTTATTTGATAATTGTTGTTTTGCCCAAAATATAGCCCTTCAACTCATTTAACTGGTTATGTGTTTTATTTTTTATGTCTGTTTCTTATGTCTTGTTTGCTAAAGTGAAACGGTACTTTCTGTATGCAACAAATTAAAGAGAAAGTGAAATTACTTTGGCTTTTTACTGCCAGGGAAATCACCATAGACTCCACCGAATGACATCATTGTGTGTGTGTGTGTGTGTGTAAGAGAGAGAGAGAGAGAGAGAAGGAGGATCTTTTTGTAGTTGTTAACATGATTCTTTTTGTAATATCATGCTTTGGTTATATATTTAATAGCAATTGAATTGAAAATTTATTTCTGTAAAACATGAGAAAAGTGGCTAAAAAACATATAGGGCTCCACAAAAGCTTTTAAATGTACATTTGATTGACATCATGTGAATACCTTCACTGTTAAAACTAGTATGCAATAGGCTCATGTTACAATATTAACTCACGTTAACTTGAGTTTTCTCTTGAAATCATGTAACGTACACTGAGAGATGATTGTGCTTTTTCTTTGCTGCACCAAAACTCTGAAAAAGTTTAACTCTTTAACAGTCTCAACCTAGCCCTCAGGACACTGAGTCGTCTTTGATTAGAAAGACCTCAGAGACCCTACTGAATTGTGAATGGACAGTAGATCAGACAAATATTTAGGTACTAAACCATTCAAACATTTAAAAACCAGTAGCAACACTCTAAAATCAATTCTAAAACGGACTGGGAGTCAGTGCAAAGAAATTTAAACTGGAGTAGTATGTTCTTGTTTTCTAACACCTGTAGGAAGCCTAGCAGCTACATTCTGTACCATCTGAAGACTGTTTAATGTCTATATAACGTCCGTCATCACTGCTTTAAAGTCAGATTCTGACCACCACTGGGAAAAAGACATCGAGGTGCTGGTTTTTCTTTACGTCACTGGGCTTTGACATCCCAAAGTCCACAGTTCATGATATTGTGCACAGAATAAGCAGAGCAGTCATTGCTATTTTAAAGAGAGTGATCACTTTCCTGACCCTGGATGACCTGGAGAAAGTAGGGACAGGTTTTGTCCAGCTGGCTGGATCCGCATGGTAGCTGGTGCCACAGATGAATGATCAGATCTAGATC
>JAUCNO010000353.1:15834497-15852442 GCA_032353835.1 Enteromius viviparus
TTGATCTTTATCTCACATCTGTACATGTACAAACTACTACTACATTTACTGTAAACATTACTTTGTTGTAAAGCTGCCTTCCAATGATATGTATCATGAAAAGCGCTATACAAATAAATTTGAATTGAATTGAATTGAATCCTTTGCCACTAGGGGCTGCTTTGGAGCAGTAAAAATTGTGATTACACTGGTAACGCTGTATGTAAAGCAGTACTGAGCTCACAAATACTGCTCAGGCTTTACAGGCATAATGAAATGAAAATCACTGCAGATTAGTGTCATGCAAAGGAGAGGTTTGAAAAAATAGAAATGTAATTGTTTAAAATCATAATTTAAAGAGTTTTGCTCATAAAAGCAAAACTGGAAGTATTAGGTATCGTTACCATATCTACTTTCTCTTCGCAATTCAGTAGTTCTTTTGTGTCCTTTTTCTTTGTTCATTTTCTCACCTTGGACTAGCCATATCTTGAGGCAGATGAAACCACTCCTGAAGTTTAGACTCCAGGCCCACTCCAACCTGTAGAACAGAGTCAGGGACAACAAATGAGAGAAAAATAGATATAAAAAGAAAAGTTACAGGAGAGAGAACTTGCCTTGACCAGATATGAACCGGGTTCCACTGAGCATGCCCAATAGTGTCGGCCCTGCGTTATGGCCACGTCACCCACAAGCAGATCAGCTGTCAGGTGACAGGAAGTGAGGGCCCGATCGGCGGCCTGCAGCAGGGAGAGACCCGGCACACTGCGAGCACACCGCTGCTCCTTACTCACCACTAGTCTGTCCGCATGCAGACCCCAACGAGAGTCCAGGTAAAAATTCAACACTGTCGGGGAGGCGGGAGGAGGACAACAGCGAGGGAATATGGGAGAATTGTTCAGGGGGACAGAAGAAGAGGGGAAAGGGACACAATATTAAGGCATCAAAAGGGAGGGGCGTAAAAGTGGTTGGAAAGGGAGATAGAAGTATAGAATACGCAAAAGGAGGACAAGGCATAAAAACAGCAATCAGGAAAACAGTAAACAAGGAAAGAAGACAAAGAAATGCACTCTGGGAATAGCAGGGTAAAATCAAGACTGCAAAAAGCAGGAAGATTTGCGTTCCAGCAGACAGGCAGAGAAGAAAAGATGTACTTCCTCATTAGTATTTCAGAGTTAAAAGTCTATTCATATAAAAATCAAATTAATTTCATCTTAAAAATCTGATTCCTGTCTTTGTATCACTTGTTTTATTTTAAACGTAAGATAATATTGCCAGGTTTTTTTTGTGAATATCTGCCTTCTGGTTGGATGTTGCAAATCTTGGATTATTATTTGTAACATGGGCCTCCATTTAATGTGGTTAATAAACATTATGGAGCATTAAAGTTTGCTTTTGGCCACATTTACAAAGCGGATGGGTCAACAATCCCGTAATATTTTATAGCACGAGGGTTTTGTGTGGAAAATAAACATACTGATGGTTTAAAGAATAAATGGCTCAAATAATCAAATGATGAGGGAATTCTAAACAAGAAAAAAGATTTAATAATAGAAAGGTTTTCAAAAGGGAGCAGGAAAGGTGGCTGTATAGCGCTGTTGTCACTAAGCTGGAAAACATGGAAAAACCAAAGGTTGTTGAGAAGGAGATGGGAATGAATAAAAAAAGATAAAGAGAAAAGAAGATGAGTATCATTTGGGAATGAATTTTGTTTGTGTTGAAAAATCCTCAGGAGGTGTTTCTTACCAGGAGCGGGTGGAGTGTGTAAATATACTTCCTCACTGTATTCGCCAAAGCCAGCCTTGTTGCAGCCTCTCACCCTCAGCACATACACACTGTCCATCTCCAGCCTGTCAATCACCGTACAGGTCCCGGTCACCTCCTCCAATCTCTGCCAGCCCCAACGAGCAGCAGCCAATCCCCCGCGAATCCCCCCTCTAGCCCCGCCCCCTGGCACAACCCCCCGCCGTCGGAATTCCACAGAGTAATGCCAGGCAGGAGTGGAGTCTTGAGGCAGCCGCCAGCACAAAAAGAGCTGGTCGTAGGCGAGGGTTCGCTGGGTGTCAATCACAGGAGCGAGAGGGGCTGATGGGATAGGTCATTTTGGTTGGGTTTAGATGAAGGGACATAGCAATCAGATTACGTTTTGCAGGCAAAGTAACATCTAGTTTCACCTTTACATCTTATGTTTCTGAGAAGTTACTTTTCTATGCATTTATTTACTTAACCTTTTTACTTATTTACGTTACTTTCTGTGAGCTTTTTGTAAATTCTGTGCATTAATGTGTACTAATATATCTGCCATAACACAATACTGTGGGGAAACTCTGCAGGTTTTAAAATCATATTTAAAATTAATGCCATATTCCCAATTCAAACAAACTTAATTTTTAGTGAATCAAACACAAGCTCCTTTCTGTGTAATTAAGTAATTAATGATTGCCTGTGTAATACTCATTAACACATTAAAGATAGCCATTATGAGTTTGTCAGCAGTATTTTACTGAATGTTGGTGATAATTTATTCCCTTTCGTACCCTGAATAAAGTTCAGGTCTGTGAGGAGTTTGAGCTCTCTGGAAACATCAAGCTGGAAGTGTCGGAATGAAGGATCAGCGGAGAGAGAGAAACGCTGCATAGATTCAATAGAATGAGCCAATCTGCCAGAAAGAGAGATAACAGTCCAGTGTTTTGGGATTTTGGGAACAGACGTCAGTATTATCAGCTGATAACAAGGGGAGTAAGCCTTCCCACCTGTTGTGTGTTACTCTGGCTGCGTGCACAAAGCTCGATGGGTCATTTTCTTTGAGCAGCTCTTGAGTGAAAGCCATCAAGCCGGCGTGTTCCAGCATGCTCCGTTTTTCAGCCACCTGGTTGGCCAAAGCCTCTGCCCTTCTCTGCCGTGAGCTTTCCAGAGCCTGGGCAAGCATTGTCTGCCTTTCGGTCAGCAACGCCATTATCTCCTTCACGCAGTGAGAGAGCTGCTCTTTGGCTGATACGCTGTTCACCTGCATTCATGCACACGGACAATTACTGCTCAGCACATCCAACACCTGCTTTCCTTTTGTGTCAGAGATGGAAAAGGCGGCCGTACCTCAGTTTGAGTGATGGCATTCTCCAATTGTGTGATCTGAGTCAACACTGTGTCCTGATTGGACAGGATGTAGTTCAGCTCCTTGGTGATCTTGTCCTAGGGTTTAACAATAACACACAATGTAAAAGATTATTTAATTTAAATCTTGCGCTTTTACTGAGAAGGTTAATAATTGGGATGTTTTGCCTTCTTCGTTATAGTTTGGCATCGATTCTACAAGTAGAAATGTGAAAAGAGAAAAAAAGTGATGTGATGTTTTTATTTTTAGAAGTACAAAAAGAGCCCATTTATAGCCCATGTGAGATCAGATTTTGTAAAGTGTCATTGTTAGAGAGAAATCATTTAGTGACCTCTCACATCCTTTGGATCATGGGAATATTATCATAACAACTAAAAAAACAGTCCTGTTTGAGCAAAAAAAAAAGAAAACTACAGAAGAATCATCCAGAACGGTGTGTGTTTACTGCTGATTTCCTGGCTTTCAAGAGTTCATAAACTATAGATCTAAGACATGCGATGAATAGACTTAAACATCACAGCTAAACAAACTGAACAGCATTGTGCAAAATGTTTGTGATGGATAAACTCATGTGATCACATGATTTTCCCCATTGTTGTAGTTTTTTTGATGAATCTAACTTGATATGATTACATTAATTGCTTAAGGAAGTGCACTGGACTTCCGTTAGGTGGCACTGTTGTTGCTTTTTTAAATTATTTTATTTGCCCATACTTTTCTTTTATTTTATTTTTTTGTTAATCAGTTTCTCTTCAAGAGAAAAACATGGCAGTGTTTGACAGTTGTTTCATAAAAACCAATATAACAAGAAAAAAACACCTTAAGAGTCTGGTAGGCTTGGGTGACGGGTGCAATCTTGTGACCCGCATGGATTCGACGCAGTTTGCAGAGTGAACAAAGAAGCATCTGACATGACTTGCAGTAAAACTGCAGCCTCTCCTGCTCATGTTCTGGGCATGTCAACACCTAGAGAGATGAAAATGAAAACATTTTTAGGACACACTAGATAAAATAAAGCTTGATCTGCATTAGGGGTGGGCAATTTAATCATCAATTTATTCATGCACATTTGTCACCCTGGACAACAAAACCAGTCATAAGTGTTAATTTTCAGAAATTGATTATACATGAAAGCTGAATAAATACACTTCCCATTGATGTATGATTTGTATGGATAGGGCAATATTTGATCGAGATACAACTAAATGAACATCTGGAATCTGAGGGTACAGAAAAATCTAAATGCTGAGAAAATCACCTTTAAAGTTGCCCAAATGCAGATCTTATCAATGCATATTAGTAATCAAAAATAAGGATTGTAATATATTTTCATTAAGACATTGACTAAATACCTTAATGGAACATGATTTTTACTTACTATCCTAAGGATTTTTGGCAAAAAACAAAAACTCTATTTTGGCTACTGCTACAAATATACCCCAGCGACCTGGTTTTGTGGTCCAGCTCTGTGTATCAACTGCCGCTCATTTTAAAAACAGCTGATTGAGATTTACCGCTAATCAAAGAACCGGCTTTACTGATGAAATGCACATGAATAAATCAATGATTAAATATATATGTAAAAATAAGAATATTATAGAAGAAAAAGGGCTTGTGAATGCAGTTTTATGTTAAATAATTTATTAGACCCTGGATGGACACCTAAGTTGTGAGAGGTTATCGGGTAGTCGTCTCACCTTTGGCCTGAAGTTGAGGGTGGGCTGAACATGTTCATGCTGGGCGCGTGGAGTGCCCCAGGGGTGGTAAAGTTTGAAGCACTCATTACAGAAGCTAGCTCTGCAGTCAGCACAGCCTTTAGTGGCCTCCAGGGCCTGTGGGGGTTTACAGAACTGACACATCACAGCCACACTGCCCAAACTCACTGTGTGCCTATACCTAGAGAAAACAAGACAAAGAGAGAGATCCTGCAGTGAAGCCTTTGATCATTTGTCTATGTGGTTTTCTTCATGCAGATATAGTGACATACAGGGAAAGTTGTGTATTTCTAGGTGATCAGTAGGTGACTAACCAAATAATTAAACAAGTATAAATGCTGAAATTATATTATATTATATTTTACGACTGTGTTTAGCCTAATATTAGATCTAGATCACTAATCAAATAAGTATGAATGCTGAAATTAGATTTATTATATATATATATATATTAAATATTATATATTAAATATGACATTATACTATAACTTTACAAATTTAAGATAAAATTATGTATTTAAAATGGTATTTTTTAAATTATTATACCACTAATGAAACATAAATATTTATAAATAAGTATAAATATTGAAATAAAAAACATAAAATAATTTTTATTTTCTGTATTTAATTTTAATCAAGAAAACCACTAAATCCTCAAAATATTATATTACATTATATTATTTATGGTATTATATTATTATAATACTAAATTGTGCAAGATTCTATGTAAGATTTTTAGGACACTAATTAAACAAGAGAATAAGTATAAATGTTCAAATATAATATTACATTGCATATTTAAGATTCTGTTAAATATTACTAGATCACTAATCAAATAAGCAACAAGTATAAATGTTTTAAAATTATGTGTATTTTATTACACAAATTATTCTATTTCTATTCAAAATCACTAATCAAATAATTTAACTAATAATATAAACACTGATAATATATTATATTATTACATTTTAAAAATATATAATGTAATATATAACTAATGTGTGTATTTATTACCTTTCTACAATTCTCTCCAGTGTAAGATTCCTCATGCACTCAGCCAGTCCTCTCTCACCTAGTTCTACATCTCGTCCACAGGGGGCGCAAGGAAAAAGCATGAGCGTTGGAGGGCCTTCCTTTCGCCTGCGGCCTGGGTACGTCCCAGAACCTAAACATACACAACCAGTGAGATAAACTAAATTTATATCAACCCATTTAAATGACATTGAAGATGGCGCCTACTCTCTCTTGTCTCCACACACCTGAGCGCAACAGGCGATCCACACGGTCAGACTTGGGCATGGGTCTGCGCATCTGCCGTGGGGACCGTGTGTTGGGGGTGGAAGCGGGTGAGTTGGGCTCCGGAGGGAGCTCGGGCTGGGGATACCCGCTCTGAACCAGCACCTCGGAGGCACACATGAGACACACGCTGTGCAGGCAGGGAAGTACAATAGGCTGCTTCACAATGTCCTTGCACACAGGACACTGCAATTCCTGCTCCATACTCTTCATATTGGACTGAAAAAAATAAACAGAGGAGGGAAAGAAAGAGGGAGAGTAAAAGGTAACAGAGAATGAAAGATCTTACAAATATTGACTAAAGCTAAAAAAAACACTGCATGTGCTACAACTATAAAAGAGACTTTTATAAATATTTTAAATTTTTTTTTAATTTTTAAATATACTGTACTACTATTCAAAGGTAAGAGTTTTTTCTATGTTTTTGAAAGTCATCTTATACTCATTAAGGCTGCATTTGATTAAAAACAGAGCTGAATTTTCAGCATCATTACTCCAGTCTTCAGTGTGTCATATAATCCTTCAGAAATCATTCTAATATGCTGATTTGGAGCTCAAGTAACATTTCTTATAATTATCAATAATGAAAAACAGCTGTGCTTTTTAATATTTTTGCAGAATAAATTTTTTTAGGTTCATAGGAGCAGCTTTTTTCTACAGATTTTTTTTTTACTTTTGTATACCTAAAAAATGTGCAGTGATCCTAACACTATTAGTTTCATGCATTAACAGTTAAACTATGGAAAAAATCGAACTAAATAAATACATCACAAAAAGTAAGCAGTAGCCTTTTCAATGAATGAATAAATGTAGGTCCTTGAGTGATATTTGGGACAGTATTTTTGAGCTCTATAAAGAATTATGTCTTTGAGAGACTTGCCTTTATAAATAGCTGCACTGCCACTGGTCTGCAATGCTCTTTAAAAATGGATAGTGACTTGATGTTGATGATTTAAGCAGACAGCTGGGTGACATTGGAAGCTGTGGAAAGGCCATGTCAGCTAAAACATGACCTTGTCCATCAGACTAGCGCAGTAGAGACATATTTGTGGTGACCGAGGACTGACTGAGCAGCAGCACAACAACCAGATCTGACACCTGTTTTCCTAAAGCATGCACAAACACACACGATTTGCATCTCCTTAAAAAAAACATATAGTATGGACAAACTAAACTAGTTCAAATGAGTTTAGTTAGCCTAGCCTGATTAGCCTGACCTCTAGAAACCGCGGTGAAAAAACATCTAACTTAACTGAATCTGATGTACATTTGCCAGTGCAAATACAAATACAATAGGCTAAGTTATTATTATATTAGTATGCTAGTTATTAGTTAACCACCGGCCCCTCAGATACAATGGTAATGTAGTCTTTAAATATAACCGTATATATTTGTTTTATACGCGTTTATCCTTTAAATCATACTTTAAGATCAAAACACATGCTTTAGGAAGGCCTACTGTAGCTTAATGTGCTTCTTTATCACAACGCGGTCATTCAGCAATGTCACCTGTCCTTATAGGTCACTCCATCTAACAATACGAAACATTTAACATGATTTTGGCTTTTTTAAATAAACGCGACTGAGGTTTGACCTACATACGTGACTGTAAACCCGTTAGCACGGTGCACCGGCTCGTGCTGTATTCGGCAGCGCCCTTACCTTCACCTGAAATCTGGGCGCCATTACGGGATGCTGCTGTCTTTACTTCGTATGACAGCACTGCTGTCGCAAACCGGTGCGACTTGGCGAGATAGGATACACACTTTTAATTGGCAAGTATGAAAAGCCTATATGCGGTTTCCAGTCAGCTAAAAAATATTACATCGATAAAACACCGCATGCTGTAGAAGCATCACTGCCACATGCACGATGCGGATTTAATACTTTGTCTATTATTCTTGTAAAACATACCGTTTGTGTTTCGTTTCGTCGCAGGAGATCATCATATATCAAAGGGGAAATCTTCCGTCGGCCGCCATTGCCTCTTTCAGGTTGAAATGTAGGTTAGTAGGATGTCGCTACATCCACACGCAGCTGGAGATGCTTTCAAACCGACGCTCTCGGTCTCCAACCCGCATCCCGTTTCCGTGGCAACGAGCTCGTCCGCTTCATCAGCAGCAGCACGTTGCAGGTTACTGCCTCAGCATAGCCGAGCCACAACTGAACTGCTGAGTTTAACTATGTATTAGTCAAACCACCTGTCTACCCCAGACATTGTATAACAAAAGAAGAGAAAAAAGTAAAACTGTGCAGATACCTAAAGACAGTGTTAAATTGGTCTAAAGGCAGTGATGCTTAATGAAGCTTTGAAATGTTTACGAATCTCTCGAATCGGTGATTGTGAGCTTGTATCGAACTCCAGTTCGTTCGTTCTCCTAAAGGTTCTGTTTCGAATCTTGGATTATTATTTTTTTTTTAAATCCCGATGTTTCGGCAGATGGATCTGGTGAACCAATTCCGATCAGTTTTATAATATAATTCCTTTTTTGCGTATGAATCCATTTTAATACGTAGGTCTATGCGATTAGGTGTAGCAAAAAAGGAGAATGATCTTTCCTTCCCCTTCACTGCCTAATAACACACAAAACAAACAAAAAAGAACAAGAATTTTACAGAGTCTTCATATATAATTATTGCATTTAATAGACTCCACTTTCAGGAATCTATTTGCCAATGGGTTGTAAAAGGTGTGAAATGTTTAGGCTGAGATTTCGTTGCACCTCACGCGTTTTCACCGACAGATGCCGCCAAGCACGTGGTGTTTCGACTGCTTCCAAATAGTGAATCATTTTACGAAGTAGTCGGTTCAATTGATTCAGAGTTTCGAAAAGCTTCGTTTCTCCTTTCACTATCGAAAAGTGACCACTAACCAAATATTAAGAAACACAAAGAAAAAAAACATTTAGTTGTAACTGTATATTTTAAATATGAATCATTAGTATTTTGTATGAAACATACAGACAGAACAGTATTTATTTGAAATAGGAATCTATTGTAACTTTGGAAATATTATTGCAATAACTTTAATTCCTTGAATAATTTTTTTGTTTGTTTGTTTTTTGTTTAGTATACTTTTTTTTAATTATCTCAATGTTTTGGATAGTAGTGTATCACAATTTCCACAGTAGGCCTAAATAAAAATAAATAAATATTAAAAAGCAGCAAAAAACTTTTTTCAACATAATGGTTAGAGCTCGGAGCCCAGCCTGGTCACTGCGTGCCCCCCTGGAGGAGGGTGGGATGGCTTCTTTCAAAAACATTTTAAAATCAGAATTATTTTCAAACTTTACTAGTGAATATGTACAGTTCAGGCCAAAGGTTTGGACACACCTTCTCAGGGCCGGCTCTAACCAATTTGGCGCCCTAGGCAAGATTTCGGGTGACGCCTTGTTGCATCGTAGTTGATTTTACTTCTAGTGTACATACACTCAAAAGAAACTTAATAGTATGTCTTGTACACAATTTTATAAAAAAAAAAAAAACAATTGCATATTCAAAATTCTTAAATGAATTAAACAAGCGAGTTCAAAAATATTATCTGAACATATTGTGACGTCTGGCTGTTGCTCGTTAGAACTTGGACGAGATAGAGCTAAGCTGTTCTATTATACATCTCCCTGACTATTTGCCAGTAGAGCACTTGTTGGCCCCTTTGCCTTCACTCTGCACCACAAACCATCTTGATTGGGTTCAGGTCCGGTGACTGTGGAGGCCAGGTCATTTGCCGCAGCACTCCATCACTCTCCTTCTTGGTCAAATAGCTTTGAAGTGACGCTAAAGGGAGCGAGGATATATCATTTCACTTGCTTCCATTCTTTCGTCCTCGTCTTTTCCCTGTGTTCTTCCCTCGCATCCTGAAGAGGTGAAGCTAAGACACGAGGAAAGGAAGCGAGGAAAGGAAACGAGGATGCACAAATAAGAATTGAGAAGCACCCCTAGCATACTTACATTGTAATGAAATTACATTTCTGCTGCAGTTCACTTGCAGCCAATAAAATTTCCTGCAGCATTTTCCATCAGGCTATTTGGTTGATAACTTTTACAAAGTTTAATATTTGATTAAAGAGAAACAATTTCTACTTAAAAAGCACAGAGATATGGTGACTGCACACAGTCTGAGCTCGAACAGGCAATATCGGAGTGAGAGGACAGTTATTTTGTGTTAGCCCTATTTGAGACTTCGCCAGCCATTTTTTTCCACGCTTGCACGGGAATGATTAAATGTATGCGGAATACCTGCAATCCCGTGTGGGCATTCAGACTGTTTGATTGACAGGAGGCGGATGCGAGGAGACATTTATATTCATGCACCGCAACATAGAGCTCGTTGGCTTAAAGCAGCAATATGTAACTTTTTCTTTGTTCAAAATTTTGTTCAGAATTCTGCTTTCAAGCTGCCTATCTGTCTTATCCAGAATCGTATAATAAGTACTTATATTCGAACTATTGTATCCTGGTCAGTCCGTCACCGTTGGAGTAATACATACGTGCATGAATCGCAATAGACAGAAACATGGAGAAGTAGCTCCGGTTAGAATGTTCTTCGTCAGCTTTTCCTGGTTTAGATATCACTGCTTTTATTGGTCCGTTTACGATTGGATCTCTTTATTGGCTATTAAAATGGATCAAAGGTTTGAATATCAATTAAAAATGACTTTTTGTCCATGGTTTAAAAGTAACGAAGTAGATTATTTTTCTAAATTTGTACTAAGTACAGGTAAAAGTACAGATTTAAAAATATACTCCAAAAAGTACAAGTACGCGAAATAACTACTACAATAACGTGAGTTGTAATTCGTTACCTCCACCACTGGTATATACAGTGTGTGTGTATATATATATATATATATATATAAGAAATATCTCAAATAAATAAATAAGATAAAAAGAAATTAACATTAAAATTATATATATATATATATATATATATATATACTGTATATATATATATATATATATACATATATAGGCCTATATATATATAATTTTAATATTAATTTCTTTTGCATTGAAAACAACGATTTCTTATATAACATTTTACTGACATTTGATTGAATACTTTAATATTTTGCCAAATCTAAGTGCAGTTGTGACATTGTTGAGATTCTGAAACTCTAGCTAATCGAGTCTCTTGATTCTCTTCTTTTATTAATACTAAAGTTCACTTCTCTGAGAATATTATTTTGCAGCACTATCATATATTAAAATAACGCACAGGGGGAAGTGTGTGTTGTTTCAGTGTATCTCCATCCCTCTGCTAAATACCACGAGAGAGCTCATTCAAAACTGTATATTCCCCTTATTTCCTGAGATCAGCTCTAAAGAACAAACACTATTAAGCTCCCGATCAATATAGGGGACATCACCTCTGTTATCACACAGCAAAGTAGATTTATGCTCCATGCCATCGGAAAATAAATCACATATTCATACTCTAAATTAAAACAGTGAATGATGGTGTTTAGACAGAAAGAGTGAAAAAATGGGCATACAAGCAGATTAAATATTAGTCCAATAGACAGGAATGAGTATTAGAAATAAGTCTAATCCCATTTTGGGAGTTTTTTCCCCTTTGGCAATTAAAGGGCATTTCTCATATCAGGAGGGTCCGGTTTAGAGTGCTTTACTTGCTAAAATCCTATAAAATAAGAATCTAATGAGTGCGTTTTAAATTTAGTAGACTAAAGGGCAAGCAAGGTGAGCCAAATACTGAAAGAGATAATTCACCATAAAATGAAAATCCTGTCATCATTAACACAACCTTATGCCACTGCAAACCCATATGGATTTTTGTCTTCCTTGTAACATTGTGTAATGATAATTTTTAGAGTCTATGCTGGCCACCCTTTACTGACAAAACCCCCCATAAAAGTGCCATAAAACTATTCATATATATGATTTATGCTACATTTTAAAAGTCATTACGTTTTGGAGATATATAATGAAAGTCTGAGTTTTTACATGTATGGAAAAAACATACTTTTTCTATACATATCCTTTAAGTATTGATTGATCAGTTTAAAGAAGACATAAATAACTAAAATCACCCTATGAAATCAGCAGCATCTCATCCAAACAAAACAAATACATTAATTGCTTTTAGCAGATAGTTTAGTTGCAGCTTACAGTGCACTAATTAACTCAAAGTGCTTTGTCACATTTTCTGGTTTCAGCCCAGCAGGACTCATTTTGTCAGTGATTCTTAATAGGATCTGTATAGATTAGGCCCGTAATGTCATGCGTTATGGGAGCCAGTGATGATGGTGCGTTTGGGGAGAGCAGGAGACACACTATGGCATCCATCAGCTGTTTGGTACACTGAAAGCCCACGAGATTCTGCCAAGGACATTGTATTGTGCTGTCAGGGGAAGGTGATGCATGGATTTGCTAAAGGCTAAACCAAATTCTAGATCCAAGCAGGTGCTTTTCTCTTCTCAAATCTCAAATGTTTGGAAATCTACAGAGAACAAATCATAATGGAGCAGAAACGCAGCATTGGAAAATGAGAACAGCAGTAAAGAACACTTTACACTACAAAGGCTTGTTTGGCAAAAGCAAGGTCAAATGGGGCACGTGAGGCAGTGGTGATGGTATGCTAACTTTGAATTTCATTGGCGATAGGATCACATCAGGTGTCTTCTGAAAAGTAATTGGCTTCGTTCAAGGATGGCTGAGCCGTTGTGGATTATTTCTTGTGGGGGTTTAGAAGTTCTTGTAGGAGATAGAATGGGTCTCCACATGTATGCAGTGCCTGTAGTGTCAAATGATGCTGTGCTGGTCAAACTGTAAATGCTGAAGTGCAACAAATGAAGAATAAAATGCAAAGGAAGACAGGACATATGGAGCCTTAATTGAAGTTTAATGATTTGAAAAGTCTTGCTTTGTTCAGAGAGCAAGATGATAAACCTGAGAATAATTTAGTGTTAGCTGTTCTTTCTGTGCTTGGTAATGCTGTTTTCATACAGATTAATTACCATCCGCATGTAAAGTCATGATTTGATTATGTTTGGTTATGTTTTTTTTAGGGTGCAGTATGTTTTTTATACACTGTAAATCCTAATTAGTTCATCTTACTTAGAAAAACTTTGGAAAACGACTTTGCCTTATTTTAGCAAAGCAAACTTAACAAGAAAACTGAAGTTAACTTAATTAGCTGCAAGTAAAGAAAAAAAACAGAACCTAAGTAAATTCATTTTCAAACAGGAAGTTAGTTTAACAAATTCTAGTTAACATACTCTAGAATATTTATTAAGCTTACTAAGGATTTAATAGTAAGACTTTATTTCATTAACTTATAGTAATTAAAAAATGAACTGGGTGTACTTGATCCTTTACTCTAAGTTTACTCACTGACTCCCAGAGTGCGTTGCAGCAGAATATATCAGTAGCAGAAACATCACTAAAACTAATTTACTATGTAGTATAGTGATAGGTTAACTATTATATTCATTATAATTTGATGTTATTCTAATTATTATTATTATTATTAAACACTCAGCTGTTTATTTTGCAGTACAATAATGTATTACTTTATTGGTTTAAAGTGCCCCTATTAAGCCTTTTCAAATATGATCTTTCATGAATTGTGTCATGTTGCTGTATGTGAACATAAACTATCTGCAAAGTTGTGACGCCGACAGTGCACAATAAATAAAGTTATTGTCTATCAAAAAAAATAAACTCCTCTGAACTTCTACCTGTAAGTATGATGAATCATTAGGGCTGCAGATATCGAATATTTTATTAATCTACTGAAAATTTCACCAATTAATCGGATAAAATATTATATATATATTATATATTAAAGAGCAATATTAAATATGCTAAAGAAAATAAGAAATGTCTCTTAAAATTAATTGGTTTCTTTTTTTTTATCAACATTTATATTAATACATTAACACACACTAAAATGACCACACTTGTGTTGAGCACTTTACAACAATTACAACAATTTATTCAACGTTCAGTATTCAAAACTAAAGTATCAAGTATTCATCCAAGCCATAGTATAATATTATAAATATAAAAAATATTATGTATGTTTAATCGTAAAAGCCATGCACAACTTTTTTTGACAGTAAGCTCCACACCGCTTCACACCGCTGCCGACGAGTGCGTCAAAATTCGCTCTTGCCGCCCTGCACTGTTCATTGCAATGCTTTCTTTTTTCGATTTGTGGAATTCAACAAGCTTTTTATTTCAAATACTTTACGCAGGATTTTTGTTCCATATGTATGGCACTACCGTACAAGCACATCAATAAAGCAGAATTTTTGTCACGCTGTACAACAATAATTACTTTTTTTTTTTTAGTTATTGTAAGAGGTACGATTAGGGTTCGGGTAGGTGTAGATGTTAATAAAACACAATCCAACAAGCGGGAAATTGTTGATTTCCAGTCAGAACTAAATCCTTTCTAGTCCCAACAGACCATTCCGGATCCTGTCACCCATCTCTCTCCCTCTCTCTCTCACGTCCTGTCTAAATACTGTCCTATTATAATGAAGTATATTTATGCCAATGCCACCATGTTTGTGAAATGTCATTCACAAACATCAGAATGAATCAGACCTGTCTGCAAAAGTTTCCAATTTAACAGTTGACTGGCAGTGCTCTTTAGTTGCATTTTTCCAAGAAGGGGCATTAAAAATCTTTCCTTCCTGGAATGAAACGAAGCATATCTCATCCAGGACTGTCTAGTATCTTCTTCAGTATGCAGTCATTAGATTCAGATAGTTAGCGTGATGC
The DNA here is from genome assembly GCA_032353835.1 of Enteromius viviparus. Taxonomy (NCBI): domain Eukaryota; kingdom Metazoa; phylum Chordata; class Actinopteri; order Cypriniformes; family Cyprinidae; genus Enteromius; species Enteromius viviparus. The sequence continues at coordinate 15,849,348 of JAUCNO010000353.1, forward strand.
AGTTAGCCCCTGCTGGCAGAATTGAGGAACATCAGGAGCAGGTGCGAGGTTTTTTCCACCAGATGAGACACTGAACCGGAAAATATACTGAATTGTAAATCTCGGCTCTGGATCAGCCAGAGAATACCATACTCCCAGAAAACTCAGTTACCATGGTAGGGTACGAATTCATCACCATGGAGACAGATGGTGAGGTCAAGTAAAGTTCAGCCTTCCCTGAGTTTCATTTCCTGTCAGGAGGAAAAAGAAGGCTTGGTCTAACCGTGCTGTGACAGTCAGGCAAATATGAAAAAAAGAGTAATGGCTTGTAGTGGTAAGCACAGAGCCACATGTTAATAAAGTTCTCATGCTGCAGCTACATTGCAGTAGTGCAGTAATGTTTCGAAAAGTAAAAATGAGCTCATGTCATCGCTGACAAATAAGGGCTCTGTGAGAAACACGACGGGATATGCAGGTCACTGCTCCGAACTGCTTCACTGCGGTTTGACTTATTTGTTCTTGCGCGTATCAATCCATCTGTGGAGGACTTAGCAAGGACGTTCATTTACAAGAGTTTAGTCATTAGCACATTTTTAATAGGTGACTTATTCCTGACATGAATACACAGTAAGTTCGAAAAGAATTATTGCTTTTTTATTTAATTGCAGACGCATTTCCGGCGAAGAGCGCAGAGGGAATATGAGCGTGTGGCAGCTATTTTGTGAAGCATTAAGCGGACATGATGTCCAGGGTTCTCTTGGCTACAGAACTGGCAATATCTTTTAAAGATCTTCTTCAGGAACTCCTATTCATTTTTAATAGCTCCATTTCCTTCATCTCAAACAGGCACTGGTTCACTATAAGTGCAGAGCACTCAAAGGGACGACAGCGGAGATGTAACACTGCGTAATGACATTGAGGGCAGACTAGAACAATCATTTTCAGCAGCAATCATGAAGCTTTCTGAAATGAACCAAGAGCAAACAAAAAAAAAAGTTTCATTTTCTACCGATACCATGAATCATTGATGAGATGACGTTGGTTGTCATGTTCCTACTTTTTGTTTAACCGTAGGTACATTTTTGCAGGTCAATGAAGGCCTCGATCCTCTGTATGCAGGGCATATTGACTACAAATTTAGCATACATTGACATTAAAGGGCACCTATTGTGCTGTTTGTATTTTATCTTTCCTTTAGTGTGTAATATAGCTGGTATGCAGGTAAACAGTCAGAAAAGTTACAAAGATCAAAGTTGACCTCAAAGGGATTTAACAGAAATGGCTTGTTTGTACTTCTGTCATTATTTCTGACTTGTCTATGTCACAAAGCTACATATTTGCATAATGCCTGCTCTTAAAGAACAAATAGATAAGTGATTTTGCTATGTGAAGGAGATGTTTTTAACTGCAAGGGCAAAAACACAACGTGTGGACTTCCAATGCCAACATTACCATGTGTTTAATACAGTTTACAACTGTTTGTGAAGCTTTGGGAGCTGAAACCCAATTATGATAAGCAGTGGTACATTTCCAACATGTTCTAAGCTACTAACCAGTCAGAACAGACTAGGCCTCTTGGAAAGATACAGGAACTAACCAGTGTCTGGATATGCCTACTTAAAAACAGCATGTGACCCATAATATAGCCATAGGCATACTATTCATATAGCAGCAGGCAAAAATTATACAGATGTCATACTACTTCCAGTGAGATTTTGAAGTGTGCATCCAGTGGACTTTACTATCTCATAAGGCCATGGGATACATGTACATCAGAATTTCATGAACTCATTCATACTATATAGAACATGCGTAAGTTCAAAGTAAGTTCTACCCACATGTGGTGCTGTATGCGACTTCAGACCCAGTACAAGCGTTTCAGGTAAATAAAAATGTTTTTGAACTTTAACTCATCTAACTGTATTCCCAAAAATAAAATCACAAACTTGTAAATGAGCGTAATATGTGCGCTTAAACTTGTGACTTTCAAACACGTGTTTTTCTCTCTTCTCTTTCTAACACACGTGATCACAAACCTGCTCCTACCAAGGCGTCTCTCTAGGGCTGATGCCTCTAGTGGCAGACTCTTATCCTACATTAAGCAACAAGGGCAATTTGGCAAGAAAATGGAAATTTACGCAGGCTAATAGGCTATGAGGATTAATATTAGTACGGAGGGTCTGGGGGTTCAGCTTGCAATGTCCTCACTTTTAGCTCTACCTTAATATTAAATGGAAATTTAAATCTTATCTGTTTTTTTATGCATGTAAAAAGTTACCTTGTAAAATACCTTGTAATGTTTGAAATCATTCTCCAACATTTTAACCTTTGAATGCAATACTTACATCTCAAAATCCAGTCAGCAGATGCATGGAGCCTGGTCCCCATCTTACATTTCATTTCTGATAAAGCATTTTACATTTTGGTGCACATCACTATAAGAAAGGATCTGTCTCTACTTCAGTTTCATTGCAACCTAAATGGCATAAATGGAGCAAAGGACCCAAAAAGCAGTTCTTAACATTTTATTCCTGATTTATATATTTTCCATCTTACCCTTTTTAGAGGGTAGTGGAGGTCACGTATCTGTTCTGGCTGACTAGGCTTCTTCTTCACTGAGACCTTGAACCTCATAAAAAGCACAATGATCAATACAGTGATGTACTGACCAGTAGCAAAGAGCATTTCTCATACCTTACTATCGATGCGCTGTCAGTCTGTCTCAGTCTAAAGTTATGTCAAGCTGTATAGCCTATGGGAGGCTTCACTTCCGGGAATCAGACCACTTGTGATCAATGAGAACCTTTGCTTTAATGTTTATATTTTACCATTACAGCATAAGTACATTACAGCACAGGCTTGTGTCTGAGATTATCAGTGAAATGCTTCAATTTTGCTTTTTTTTTAATGTAATTTTCTATGACAATTTTCATCAATATATTATATTATCAGAGTAACAATTTATCAAGAGGATTATTTTTATTAAATAAATCTTCTTTTGATTATAAAGACTGCAGGGGCCTGTTCCATAAAACAAGCTTACCAAATAAGCCAGGCTTTTGGCAGATAGTCTGACTTATTTTAATACAAATTAACTGGCAATAAGTCAGACTAAC
>JAUCNO010000353.1:15856658-15875550 GCA_032353835.1 Enteromius viviparus
TATATATATATATATATATAAATAATATCAACAAATTCTGTAAGATGTTGTGCCTATAGTAATACTTTATCTGTGACTCACAGAATCAGGTGATAGTCTTTGAATGGTCAGAGATGCAGAGATGGGACACCGATGAAGAGGGTATGGCCTTCTGCTTTGAATATGTGCGTGGAGAAAAGAAACCTCGCTGGGTCAAAATATTCACTCCTTATGTAAGTCACCCAAACATTAGAATTAGAGCTTCATTATTTACCTGTTGAATTATGTTTCGTAGAAGATTTTGAACAGAAATAGCCCCTGAATTATGTATGCTTGTGTTCCCTTCTCCAGTTTAACTACATGCACGAGTGCTTTGAGAGGATTTTCTGTGAGCTCAAGTGGACGAAAGAGGTATTAATAACTTACATTTCTGTTAAGAGTTTCTTTAGCTTTCTTGTCATTTGTTATTAATTCGTTTCTTTTTGATATGTTAAAGGTTGAAGACGAGGCCTCAGACAAAGGCAATAAGAACTGTAGTAATAATGGTAAGAAAACCTCTTGCACTCCTTTCTTTTCACACACACATACACACTCGCACACACATATTTATGGGATTTTTTTCTGAGTTTATCATGTGATGACCATACTCGCACTGAAACCTGAAATACTGGTTCATTCTTACCACACTTACTTGAAGAATCAAATACAGAGTCACATGTCACGCGTGTGATGCTCATTTGAACCATCAGTGCATAAAATAAACACTGCACCTTCTCGAAAGATCAAATAATGGAAATGTATTCCTTTATTATGTAAAACAAAATGCAGAAAACGGTTGATTGAGCACTGTAGGCTAGAACAGATTGGAAATACTCCAGCAAATGTGCTTTTTATTATTAAATACTGTTTTATTCATTGAGCAAATAATAGATGGGCATATTTTAATTGTACTCATGCAATAGAAGTGAATATGTAAAATTAACTATACAATACATTTGAATGTTTCTGTACTACATTTATAATAATATATCTATATTCATTTGATCAATTTGATATGTTAATTTAATTGTATATTACTTTAAATAAGTGCCAGACAACAGTTAATAATAGTTTTTGTGAACATAATATGGGTGTATATATTCATATAATTCATTTTTCTATATAAATTTAATATATAAACAAAACATTTTCTTAAATATATACATGCATTTGTGTGTATTTGCACTACTTTTAATGTAATTAATGTAGATATTTATAAGTAATTTAATTAAAAGTATAATGTGTGTGTGTGTGTGTGTGTGTGTGTGTGTGTATATACATATATATACACACACATGCAAATAAAGATATATATAAACATAATATCTGTAAATATTTTTAAATATCCATTTATACATTTTTATACTGTATCAAAATTATAATGTGCATGTGTATATATATTTGCGACTGAAGATTATTTAATTCAAAAAGATTAATTAATTGAATATGCATATAATTAATGTGTGTGTGTGTGTGTGTGTGTGTATATAAACATATTTTCAAATATAGTTATAAATAATTTGTAATAATTGTTATTAAAATGTGCATATATAACTTAAATGTATGAAATATTTTATTATTATTATTGAAATTAGCACAAATGTTATTTATTATATATTTTTTTATATATATATATTTATATACAGAATAATAATTTGCTTTGGTTTCAATGGGCAATACAACATTCCCTTACACTGAACTTTACGGAGATATCATGTCAACCCACTGAGGCCACTGGAGTATAAATGTGACCTAGCCTAGAAAACAGAATTTATAAAAAAAGAAAAAAATTAATTGTTCATTATAGCTAATCAAAGGATTCTGTATTTCAGATTACCTCTCGCCGCTGGAGCAGCAGAAGGGATGGCGTCACCTCGGGGGCGAGATTGCCACTACTTAAGACTCCCCTTTAGAGCTCCTGTGTAATTGCGCTGGATCATCACACTAGAGCAGACCATAATGACCATCCTACCACGGCAACACCCTAGCGACGCCATACCAACCACGTTTCCCACGGAGACAAAGTGTGCCTTTCAGATGCAGAGCGTTCCAAATGACATCAACGGCAACGCAAAATGCCCTCATCGTGGTAAAGCAGACGCATTACTATCGCTGCGGGGATGTTTCGCACCAATGGGTTCTGCTGTCATTTCATCAATAGATACTTTGAACTCGCATAAGTTCATGTAAAATACCACAAAGATCTTCCACGCCATCGGTTTAGGAGACACGCTCTTCTGTAAGTCTACTTTAGAGCTCTGTTATCACGGCAGCGAGGTAACAAATGACCACTTTGTGATTTGAACAGCAGCAACTGTTCATAAATCTATATATATATAGGAGGGGGAAGTCATGCCTTAACAAAAATTTATTTGTGTAGCAAGGTCACCGTAATACGGGATCTTTCTAAAATGATATTTTGATGGCATTACTGCTATATTGCTGACTAAAATGAGTTAATTTTCATTTTATTTGCCGTTAAATGAGGAATTAACAAGTGTGTGGGAGCAGTGAGAAGTGTGTGTGTGATTGCGTGTGTGTGTGGAGCGACAGGAGTGTTTATAGATGTATTTTGCATAAGCGACCTGTAGGGGGCCCCAGCATCAAACACATAAGCAGCTGCTCTCAGGATACAGTTGTTTTTGCGTTCAGTTTATTTGTTGGTCTGAGAGGAAACATCGTGGAGTCTTTATCTGAGTTGGTTATAGTTTTATTTATTGTTTGAGACTGCAGAGACTTCCCTTGCTCCGTCATAGAGAGTCAACAGCACCACACCGTAACTGCTGAAAGGAAATGAAGAAGAAAAACTAGTTGTAGATTGAAAATAAACTGAGGCAGCAGGCAATTGCTTTCAAATTAATTCAGAAATTCCCTACCAAATACTAAAAATAACAGCCGTTTTGTTTTGGTCTGTTTTTCTGTATCTCTTTCTTCCTTTTTTTAATGCATTAGTGGGGAACCAGAGCTTAAAATACAGTTTAGCTAAAAAGATATGTCATAAAGGACTTAAGTGGGCCCCTTGTCACAAGGAACGTTTCCTAACATGAGCATTCAAATGCACTCGCTCTCTGTTCATTCATTCTTCGCTTTTTACTTAGCATGATGCTAACTGATGGACTTGAGACCGGATTATTGTTATGTTTTTATCTGCTGTTTGGACTCTCATTCTGACAGCACCCATTTACTGCAGAGGATCCACTAGTGAGGCTTGTATCTCCTAAACTCATTTACATTTTGAATGGCCTGAGGGTGAGTCAATATTCAACAAATGTTCATTTTGGGGTGAACTGTTCCTTTAACAGACATACATGTCTAATGCAAGTCAAAAGCTTTGCATTCCAGCACAATACAGTGATAAATCTGCTTATCCTCATCTAAATGCTTAAGCCACCTTGGCTACAATACCCTGATCAATAAGTGAGTTTGTTATATATGTGTGTGTGTGTGTGTGTGTGTGTGTTCTACATCAGATTACTCTCTGGTTAGAGTAAAGGCTCCTATTATAGCAGCACAGTAGCATCTGTGATTTAAGCATATTTACAAAAAACTTCATTTGTGTATTCAGTCTTGATTATTTCTGTATTTGATTAGTTCAGCCAATCAATGTGGATGAAAAAAAAAAAGTAAGACCTGTGTGTTACGCGTGTGTAATTTGTGTTGTCGTCAGGAGTGGAGGTTTCACCTCGTAATGTTCACCAGCTCTATAAAATATGAATTGTTTGGTCAGTGTTTCTTATTTTGTGTCAATGTGCCAGGGGAAAAAAAGAATATGAATGTACCAGAATGTATTTATAACATGGATGATTATACAGTTTTTTTGACATTTAACTTGAACTGCAAGCATTTAAGATCATCACAGTGCTTCATTTTAAAACTAAAGACACTAACCAGCTTTTAACCACCCACTGAGTGTTTTCTTAACTTTAGGCCCACCTTGAAAGTATTATTAATGTTTTGAGTGTTTTTACCAAAACTGGTGAGTCGGGACGATTACTGACACGTTTAACGGCTATATGTCTTTGTTCTAAGCTTCATCTGTGCATTTTACTGCTTATGTGTAGTACTGACAGAGTCTTTGTAGCTTTTCTGACTGATAACATTAATTTATTTTTCTGCTGAATCAAGGGGAATGAAACAAGGCCTTTGCTATGGTGGGTTTAGGAGGGGCTTTGTATGGAAAAAGATATAATGCATATGTGAAGGAGATAAACAGTCATGCATTATTTCATGTAGCCTAGATAATGACAAATTAACAATACTATCGGGAAACAATAGTTTTATATCTGAAATGTGTGAAGGTTAAACTAACCAGAGTTATAAAACACGGAAAAAAACTTTGAAGAAACATCATGTAGGTTAAAACATTGTAACATACTATTTTAAATAAAATGAACTATTGAAAAAAAGGTTCATGTGTTATTCATTGTTTGATTTCTCTGCAAGCGCTTTTTGAAAGATTACTGATTTCACTCTCAGGGGAAATTTCTTGTAACTTACACCCTAGCCTGTTAGTAATAAATGATTAATGCATTTAAATTAATGTATGGTAATTTATGAGTTTGCATGCACTTTGTTGAAGTACATTTATGAAACACATTAAAGTCTAACATCTATTGAAAGTTACACCTAGCCAAACTCTAGCTGATAAATTGTCACCAGAAATATGAAGTTTGTGCCAAATTTGATAAAATGGCTTTATTAGTGACAGAAAAGACTTTTTTTTTTTTTAATATTTTTTTAACAAAATCAGCTCCTGGATAATGATTACATTGTTTTTCAAAGTAGGTGTGTAATTATGTAGGCCATTATAAATGTTGTCATGTAATATTATATTATGAAAAAATATATAAAAAATAATATGTATTGTTGTTAAGTTGTAAACAATCTGACTGCGAAACTTTAAACCAATCAGAAACGTTGGAGGCTGCTCTCTGCCAATAGCGATAGGCTGGGGCGGTGCTACTGGTCGGCTTGACCAATAGAAAATGAGAACCAATTCAGTTTAGAAACATCAAAAACTTACACTGATAGTGGCAGAGAAATTGCTCACAGCTATTACCGTTATCTCAACAACACTTGTCAGACTTAAAAACGGGAAAAGAAACTTCTCAAGGTATGACATGTTAAAGCAACATTTCATGCTATAGTCTGAAATATGTTTGTTACAGCCAAATGACCTAAAAAAGGAGTTTTAGCAACATAGCTCCTTCAAGAATTACTTCAAATAAACAATGAAACAATAAAAGAAAACTTAATTATAAAGAAATCTTCCGGTACCGTATTCTCAATAAGAATAAATCTCATTGCTGTGATCCTGCTGTATTACCTCTGGAATGAAACATCAACTTATACCCTTGTCTCTGGGCAACCACTTGGGAAATAATTTGCCTCAAGCCACCTAACTGTTAAATATTAGAATGAAATTTCATTTATTTATCATCAAAAGGCGGGGACTTAACAAGAGAATTAGCCACACTTAAAGCCTGTCTGAATGTTAAGCAGAGGGTTTAGCAGGCAGATATGTTTCAGTAGATCAATTACTATATCACAGAAAACAGCTTTCAGCAGATAAAAGACGAAACTTTTGTTGCATTATTTTTTTTTTATTTCAGATAGTTTCCATGGAAACATTTATCAGTGAGTTGAACTTGATGTACATAGAATGTCAATGACGATTAAAAAAAGTTTTGTTTACAGAAAAAAACAAGGTAACTGAAGCTTTTTTACTCTCACAGTTCAAACCTTTCTTCTCAGAGATGTAAGTTAGCAATTCTCATGTAGTTTGTCTGAATGGAAATCATAGCACATACATGTTTGTGTTATTCATTTTCAAGCACTTTAAATTTAGCGTATACTTTGAGTCTTCATAAACAAATGAGTCTTGAGCTGGATATTTTTATTGAATAAAATACAGTATGAGCAGTGTAGTCTGACTCAGTTTTGAATCCGTTCTTTGATTGAGATCTGATTCACTTATTGTTCACATGGCAATGATTGAAATAGCCGACCTTCAGCATTACTTGACATTTTACACTCTAACCCATGGTGTGTGCACATAAAAATAGGCACTTAAGAGACTTAAGCACGCTCCGCCCTGAATTTACATACATAATTACATCATCATAAAAGCACTGTAAAGTTAAGAGGGCTCGAGAATGTAATAAATTGCCATTGCAGGATCGAAGGATGAAGCTGTCCATGGGGTTAGAGAGAATCAATACAGCTCTAAACTGCAACGATCTGCAGAGGTCAAACTGGATGAAGTGTTGGTCTGCTTCCCCTCAGATCTCAGCCGTCTGAAGAGTGCCTGTGTGTCTTTGCATGTAAGTGCTTGATGTTTCAACGATTAGAGTTTCAAGAAGGGATACTGTGTTTAAGTGAGCGCTGGTCTCATAGGGCCACTTGTGGTCAGTCTGCTGGACTAAAGGTGTTTTAGTGAGGCAAATCAGGGCTAACAAATGCTCCCATGAGACTACCATGAAAAAATCCTGGAAGCATTCTCACTGTATCTTTACTCTATTGCTTTTACTTGTTGCAGGTGTAAAAGTATTAGTAAGATAATAACATGTAAATGTTTTCTAAAATAAGATCATTTAAATGTTTATATTGTGCTGATTGCTGATATGCTGATTGCCTTCCGTCGCCCATGCCACAATGATAAAGAATGCAGGCAGAAGATCGGGCGTAAGAACGCCGACGAGCAAGACTCACCTTTGTTTACATCGCCATCTTGCCCTCACCTTGACTCTGTTACAGGCGCACGCTCCTCCTCACCAGCATGGAGGAACTACTGAGACAACACACCATGGTAAGTGTCCGCCAGCAGCACTGTTTCGATCTCCTGACCAAACGACAGGAACAAATGGAGGGGTATTTGGTTGAACTTTGCTTACCAGCTGCTCAGAACGTCCCGCTTCCGGATTCGCGGGTAATAGTCGACTACTACCCAAACTAACCACAGATGATGACATAGAGGCTTACCTCAAGATGTTTAAATCTGTCGCCAACACAGAGGTTTGGTCAAGAGGTAGTTGGGCAGCGGTGCTGGCTCATTTTTCCTTACCCTCATCCTCACTAAATAATTATAATGAACTAAAGAGAGAAATTCTTGGACTCTCACCCATGGCGGCTGCCCAGTGATTCCATGACTAGGAATACCGACCTCGCCTGCCAGCCTGCGCCCAAGCCGCTGATCTGATGAGATAAGCCGAACACTGGCTCCTGGAGGGGTCGCCATCACCGAGCCAAGTCGCTGAAAGGGTAGTGGTTGACCGGATGCTGAGAGCGCTGCCCCGCTCGATGAGGCAAGCGAGGGCCGGGACATGAGAGGGCAGAAGACGGTACCTGAGCTGGTTGACCCAGAACACCCAGAACCCATTTCAGACAAGAGCATCCGCTGTTTGGTAACATAACTGTTTCCATTCTTTGCTGACGGGCCACTCAGACTTGAAGTTAAAACTAGGGACAAACTCTCTGCTAAAGTGTTACTTGCTGGTGGAGAAGTGGGCAGTCCTGTAGCTGAGGTTTTATCTGTTAGACCGAAGATTTACTCTTTTTACATATCATGCTCCGCTGCAGTGGATGGCCCGGGCAAAGGACACGAATGCTTGGATCACAAGGTGGTTTCTCTCACTCCAGAACTTCCACTTCGATGTGCGCCACAGGGCCAGTTCCAAGAATAACTACGCAGATAGGCTCTCTCGGTTCTGGGCAGCTTATTTAGGTCTGCCGGGGGTCACTTCCCTTACACCCCCTGTATCCCCACTTGTTTCCACCTCCAGGACCAGGATGTTGCTTGGGGGGGGGTGTTGTGTGGCAGGAATCCCGATAGGCAATCAGCGCCACCCTGGCAGGAATCACTGTATTCACTGACTTTTCTCTTCATATTGTAAATAAATCCACCCTCCAGGGCTCATAAAAGGTCTTACTCTGTCGTTCCTTACCTGGCCACAGTGGTGGAGAATGTGGGCAATTAAATTGAGCAAGAACGCCGACAAGCAAGCACCACATCTCTTTGTTTACGCCGCCATTGCGGTCACTCACTTCCGGTTTCTCTCTGCAGGCGCGCGCTCCACCCCGATGCCATGGAAGACGTCATCAAACAGTTGGCAGAGGTTAGCAACATTGTATTGATCTTCTGGCAAAGTGGGGAGAGCAAATGGAAGGAATATTGACCGAACTTCCCATGCCCGCCGCTCAACATGTCCCACTTCCTGATCCCCGAGTAACTGCCGGCCTGCTACTACCCAAACTCACCACTGATGACGACACTGAGGCGTATCTTAAAATGTTTGAGGCCATGGCCAATACGGAGGGAGTGCTGGCCCCACTGATATCTGGCGAAGCACAGCGGGCATACTTCTCACTCCCTGCTGCTTCTGCAACACCTGGAACCACTCACCTCGGACCAATCGGTCACGGCCACAGCCCCAGCCCCAATATAAACCCGCAAGAGGGCTGAAGATGAGAAACCTCTCCAAATGGTGTGTGATATTGACGCTGCTCTCTATCCTTTGTTTTATAGACTCGCTGTGACTGATTGGCTCCAGAAGCATGAAACCTCTCCTATGAACATAAACAACATTTAAAATGTTTTTATTATAATTTTTATTATCAGTAGATGTTAAAAATACAAACAAATAATAGTTAAACATTTCAAACCTAAATTAAATTTGACCTAATTTGTTAATTATATAATCAGGATCATCATAGAATTTGTTTTTGTAAATATTTATTTTATTCTTTATCCTTTTTTTTTTGTTTGTTTAGATAAGAGACAAAAAAAGAGATAGTGATACATTCAACCCTAATGCGTAAAGCTTATAAATCGTAAAAATATGTATAGTTAATCAGATTCATAAATAATAAATTGACAGTTTAAAGCATTACAAAGATGAAAAAAACCTGACTAACAGAACAATTATAACCTTCTCACTTACTTATCTTTATGTGTCCCTTCCACATTCATTTACAGACTTGCATCTTTATATCTTGTTTTATTTTTCCCTAAACAGCCCCATCTCTTTCTCTCAATCACTCTCTCTCCCTCTCCCTTGTCATTATTATTGACCGTGCCCATCTTGGCCCGTTAATTAAAAGCCATTGATCGTCGGCTACACGCCAGCAATATCGTGAACGGCATTACAGAAGCAGCAATTCGGAGATCAGCCGATATGTTTTTTGTTTGTCAGTGTCTTTAAAAGGCACAATGAATGACACTGAAAAAAAGAACAGATATTTTAGAGAGTAAATATTCATGTATCTTCAAATATTGCCTTTTTGTGAGAGCAGATTGCTTGTTATTAACACGCTGTTACCCTCTTACCTGATAAAGATAAATTTATCTGATTTTAAACTGACTTTATGTATTTAAGGCTCATTAAGGAGTTAATTTCACACTTTGTCGCACCATTTTGAGCCCTGGTTCCCACTTGCAGTGCACATAGTTATATAGTTATTTAGTTATAAATCATACAGATCTTTTTATTCAACTCTTTATATTTCAAACACACTGAGAAGCCAATCTATCAATCTAATAACCACAATGTCGTCATTCATGCTCAAATCCACAATAGTTTTACCTTCACACAAGACCAGCTCCGTCCTTCTCCGGCTCATATACACACAATCATCACCTCTAGCATATCTCTGCAAAAATGTATGCCATCACCTTTATTTGCCACACACACCCACTCTTATTCCCCTAAATCCTCTTTTTCTCCATCTGAGTGAGCACGGTAAATCTGGACAAGTCAATGTGCCAGCGCAGCACATTCACGGAGAGAGGCGAGTGAATTACTCTGGCAGACGAGCCATGGCTGCTGTAAGTAATGGCAGACACACGCAATCTTTATTCATTGATGCACTGACTGAGAGCCATAGTGCATGTTGGGATTGGAAATTGAGCTATATAGAATTTCTTAAACGCTGTGGGGATGTATTATCATAATGTTGTCAAAATTGCAATAGACATTTACTTTTCTAAAACGCCATTTTTAGCAGCACTCTGGAAATGGTGTGAAATCACTAGTGCTTTGGGTAGGAACTGTACCATAACAAAAATGATCAAATTACCGTTTATGTAACTATTTCTCTTTATTTACTCCCAAGTTTTCATTACAAAAAAATACTATTTTGACAAAAACTTTGTTAATTTATTTAAAGATTCATCCACACTTTGCAATTAATTCATAAATGTCTAATTCATTTTATCAGTGAAATATGTATTTGAGCCCATTGACTTACGTCTATTTAGGCAGGATCATTGTTCAGCTAGAACAATTAAGTTATTTTTATAAACATCCATCCAAAACACATTACTGGTGAGACCATTTTTTTTACTTGAAAGAAACTCACACTTAATCTAGGACTAAACTTAAGCCTTGTCTAAGAAACCACGGGCTAGCCAATTTTCTCTTTAAAATATGTTTTAGCCTGAAATTCAGCACAATATAGTTAATGTATTTGTGATCTTAATATGCCTTGATTATAATATAATTAGATCTTAATCTAATAATCATTGTCGTCACATAACATTTTGTTTGTAATGTTTTGGCAGTTCTAGCAGTTTGGGGGTGGTGTATGCGCGAGTGCTTTCCCTCATAAATCCACCCCAGAGCCTGAGACACTGACCACTCTCCCCATCATTAACTTCCCCCCTCCCTCGCTCCATCCCTCCTTCATGAACGAGTGATCAATTAAAACCCTGTCCAGCCGGGACCCATGTCAGCATTTCCTGTTTAGAGATCTAGATTTCCTATTTGTCTGCTCCAGTAGCTCACGTAACTCATGATACGACATACACACTGCGATCTGTCAAATTGCATAAGAAATAACCTCAAATTACATCATTACTGAAAGAAAAATTATCTGTTTTCAAGTTCAGATGTGAGCTTTGCAATTTAATGCTTGTTTAGACAACCTACTTCTATATTGATTTAAACACAGGAAATAATATGTGACCTTGGAGCACAAAAGTTCCTTAAGTATTAAGTCGCTGGGGTACATTTATAGCAATAGCCAAAAATACATTGTAATTGTTGAAAATCATTTGGATATTAAGTAAAGACCATGTTCCGGGAAGATATGTTGTAAATAAAAACTTAATTTTTAAGTTATTATACATTGCTAAGAACTTAATTTGGACAACTTTAAAGGAGATTTCCTCAATATTACATTTTTATTGCACCCTCAGATTTGCTGATTTTTTAATCGGTTGTATCTATGACAAATATTACAAACTATACATCAATGGAAGGCCTATTTTTTAGTTTTGAAAAAAATGTACACTTATGGTTTACTGATCCAGGATCATATATGAAATAAAACTTACATTTAATTAAAAATAACATGCACAGCCCTACTCGTCTCTCATTCTGCCTCAGCAATGTCACATTTCCCGCTCTTATTTTCAGCTTTTTCATTTTCCTTATTGAAGATACAGCTACCCATGAAATGACGAAGCACAGACTGCGTATTAGAAAAGAATACTTTATTCAAAGATGGGAAATGGTTTGTGTCTGCATCTGAGAGAGCGAGAATGAGAGAGAGAGAGAGAGAGAGAGAGAGAGAGAAATTTGAAAGTAATTTGCTTGGTCCCCCATTAAGACGAGATGGCTGGCATTTCAGAAGAGCACAGCAGCAGCAATCTTTTGGCAGCATGTACCATTTTGGATAACCTTTAATTAATACCTTAACAACCACTAATTGCTATAATGACAGTAGCAATAAAGTAGTACCTGCAATATGTGCTGTCACCAGAAAAAAAAAGTTTTCCATATGGTTCATCATAAAAATTCACCTGAAAGATGTACCGGACTAAAGGCAGATTTGAAATCTGTTCAATCGTTGCGAAACCACAATATGCTTCAGTCATTCCTCTGAATTGTGATTTGCCCATCTGCCCTTCTGTTTCTGACTCTTACTGTTCCAGTTAGTCACATAGAAAGAATTAAACTCAACAACACAACTGCCTTGTTTTCTATCAAACTCAACTATAGCCACTCAACCGTCAAAGAACCAGTCCAGGTTATTTATAACTTGTTGACTTCTACACCAATAGCATCAACAATCCCAACTGCAAAAACAGGTTTCCCGAATATATCCCTCATCTTACATTGCTTTCCGATAAACAGGAGTGATCACAGGATTCCTGCCTTGCAGTTAAACAGTCAGAGAATTTTTTTAGAGGCATCTCCTGTTTAATTTGCGCATAAATAAGAACCTTTGACTGAACGATACTTATTTTGCATGATTTTAGGAGCAGTTGTAGAATTTATGATACCAGATATCATAACACCACCAACAGTTTACAAGATTTTTGTTGTTTTAACATGTAGTATAGACTGACTGAAAATAGCTGAGACCATTATGGCCACCAAGTGCATTGATTTTAAATAATTTCCCCTCAAATAGCAAAACTGGCTTAATGATATGGATTTGGGGTTGACTAACTGTTTGCCCAAACAATGGCAGATTGAGGGAATGTTCAGGAAGCCTGTTCTAAAACCTTTTTTTTTTTTGTCTATTTGAAATTATACTCAATAGTTTTAAATGTCAAGAATTAGTAAAAAAAAACAACTGAAATTGTAATATTCTGCTTAATGTTCATTGGTTGTGCACTTCCCTACAAAAGTTTGCCTGTCACACAGAATGCATTCATGAGATTCAGGGTGGTAGAAAAATAAAACGCAATTCCTAGAATCATTCATGTATAACACATGGCGCCAAAATGCGATACAGTGAAACATCCTTCTAGCGCATGTTTACATAGAAAACTATGGACAAGCAGAAAAATGGATGCGAAAACAGCCCCCAGTCTGCTTAGAACAATGCCAGCACAAATCATTTCTTAGAATCAAAGCATAAAGTAACTCACAATTATTACTGAAGATCAATAAAAGTGATTTTCTTTTGGATTACATAATGTAAATAAATACTCATCAGAGTTAGATTGAGATGCTTTCACTGGATTTAACTGCCCTGGGTTTCTTTTTTTTAAGATCATTGTGTCAGCACACTTTTAGAGCTTGACTGACTAAAGAGGTAACGACAGCTCACGTATGTTTTGGATATGTTCACATTTTATTCACTAAAAGGTTTGTGTAGTCTCTTATCAATGCAGATTCATCACAAAATGGTACAGATTTATGCTGATATTGTGAAAGAACCCACTTTACCCCATGTTTTTTCAGACATTTGTAGGACACTATCTGTAAGTGGGAAAAACAGAGCGAGAAAGAGAGATTTGCCTCAAATAACTGTGTTTTTTTTCTAAGTGACAGTAGAGAATCAGTGCACAGATACTGTGTTTGTGGCTCTGATCCTACTTAGATATTCATAGGATCATCTCTGAACACCTCACACTGTCTGTCATTTCAAAGAGATGATGGGAGAGAGGAAAGGAGATTCAATCCATGTCTCCACTGTCTTTGTGCCATTTCTCCAGTATGTCTCAGGGGATTATTAGTCTTTCTTCCCACACTCTCTCCCATTTCCCTTCCGCAGTATGTTTTTCCTCTCCTCATCTGTTTTGTGACGGATGCACTCACTGTTTGGCTTTTTTGGGGCACGATGCGCTGTTTCTCTCAAGCTGCGAAGCCATTCTTCCTCTTGCCAGTAAATGTTGCTGAGTCTCACTTACCCCCCGACCGCCTTCTCCGTTTGTTTCTGTCCATCCCTCTCTAATTCCCCTATCACTCTTTCATTTTCTTATACACTTGTCTGAACCACTTCTTCAGGCCATCCTTCTCTCGTTTTGCGCTGACTGTGTCTCTTTCTCTAATACACTCTGTCTCATTTTGTCTTTCATTACCCTTGTTCTGCTCTTGCCTCGTCGTCTTGTGAGGCCCTAATCTCTCCATCGGTCTACATCTCTGTCCACGTCAGAGGGGTATTCCATCTTTCACTTCTTCTGTATCTCTCCATTATGTGAAGCATTCAAACCCTCTAGCAGTTCTCCAATTCTGCTATGTGTCCTTGAAACAAGTGTCTTTTTCATTTTTTAATAGTTTTTGATCTGGGTTTATATGAGCCATTCACCTCACGTCTGCCACTATTATCAATATTTCTCTCTGTCTCTTTTGCTCTTCCCTCCCTCTCTCCTCACCTTCCCGTCGATGAACGTTACCAAAATAGATTTTGACATCTTAGAGAAGTTTTGCACTGTGCTAGATGTGAGATGTAAAATGTCACACAAGTTTGAGTAACACTTTACTGGTCGTTCCTCAGAGGTTCATGTTGGGTTATGAGGCATTGGACACAGAACGTCAATAATCAGTGTTTCACTTTTTATGGTTAAGTTTTCATTTCATTTCCGAACATTTTACTCTATAGTAAACCAACCCACACGTCATTTGCAGACATCTTGTGGTAAAGATCTTTAGCGTCAATCAGAAGCATTCTCGATCCAGACCTCGAGATTCTGCATTATTCCAAACGCAGTCTTGGAAAAAAGCTTAGTCACTGGTTTAGGGAGATGAATATTCCCCATGTTAGCTCAAACCCAAGTTTCCCGAATGCACATTCTTTTCCAAAAAAGCAATCAGATGAAGTCCTTGGAAACTGCCTCCACAAAGTTAGGTGCCGACATAAGAATGGAGATGGTGCAGATGATGTTGAAAACGCTGAATGCCACCAGACAAAGTCGGTCGATTACGGCTGCAGCAAACTTCCATTGTTCAGCCACGCTTTCGTTCTCATCCTGTCCGCGGAACCTATCAGCAACATATCGCACTTCTTCTAAAATAGCCTGAAGCTGTGGGTCTCCACCGCCACTGGTCCCCGAGCAAGAGCACCCTCCGCCACCACCAGACACTGTGCTCGGACAACCAGTGGCCTCCAGATTGGGAGTGGGAGGTGGTGGAGGGCTGCAAAACTGTGAGGGGAGGTGAGGTGGTGGGCTGGATCCTACTGCTGGAGGCGAAACCACCGTAGGACGCGGTGTGCCCAACATGCTGTTTCTTTGCACAGATTCTGCAAGCAAGGATGGCGGCAAAGCTTCGTCGAGACTAGAGAACCCGATGTAGAGCAGGTTGCCATTGTTGTTGGCGCTGTTGGTCTGGTTGTGCAGATGGTGGGTGTGGCCGGCGGCCGCCGCGGCTTGAAGGAGGCTTTGAGGATGAAGCGGGTGTAGCGTAGAGGAAGTGTGGTGGTGGTGGTGGAGGTCTGCAGAGGCAGAGCCGGGTGCATTAGGGAGGCTGCCGCTCTGGGAACCTGAAGAGCAACGTCTTAAGTGAGGGGCACATGGAGGGCGCTCAGGGTCTTCACTCTCACCAGGACGCTTCATACGCAAAAACCAGGCCACCCACTGGAGCAGGACTAGCTGAACCTAAGAGAAGACAGATGCACACTGAGGAATGTGTAAAAAAGAACTGTGTAATTGGAATTATTTGGATACTTTTCTTCAAGTTAAGAATATTATCTTTGTTTAAATTTCAAATGTTCCTAATTTCCCTACGGTACCAAATTAAACTGAATAAAAGTTTATCCATATCAGTAAACAACATTAGCCTTGAATATTAAAAGTGAAATCCAATGTGCAAGCTGATAATTTTATGTATCTATGTGAGAGGAAGCATGCATTTCACAGCAGTGTGTCAAGCCGTTTTGAACAATATACTGCATATGCTCTACACGTACAGTGTAAACAAAAGGTTATACAGCTATTTCTGAACAACAAATACAGCGAAATAATCCATGCAAATCTTTTTCAAGAGTCAAGAGGGAAAGTTTTGGAAGGAAAGGAGTTGTAAAACAGCAACATATGACAGCAAGGTCTGTGACGCACAGAGAGATAACGAGGTGACAAGCTAAAATTATTCAGTTGCACTGCCCAGTCTCGGCCTACGAGAAGCATAAAGCATGGCAAAATGTACGACTAGTGGGGTTTGCAATGCTTTTATCTGCAGAAAAACTGCAGTTTAAGCAACTATAGGTCCTTTTTTTGGCATCTTCACACATTTTGTGTGTATTAAAAGATCACTCAATATATGTTTGGCTATCATAAACAAAGCAGTGCAACTAGTGCATTATCAAAAACTTACACCTCAACCTTCTAAAATGTTTTGGTATGTTTTCCCTTGAGGGTTACAACAACATCTTTCCCTGATCTGTATCCACCTTTTAGCATCTTCTTCTGAACTGCATCTCTTTTTAGCTCTTTAGATTGTAAGATAACTACTGTTGCTGTTATGTAAGTGTTGCTTTTCCCGGTTGTTCAGATAAAGAAGGTTTTTTTTTTCCAACTCCTTAGAGCCCTGTCTCTGGCGGACATTTTCAATAACTACACATGTCTTGCATTGGGTGTGAATGTTGCTAAAAGCTGATACCAGGATAGGATTGTAGGACGCTGTGCACTGGCGAGCGTCTCACTATTATTATTGCTCAATTGTGCTATTACTTTTATAAGCAATAAGGCCTTTAATTTTTGTCCAGCAGCTGAAACATTCCATACACTTTAATTTAAGAAAGACAGAATTCATGTCTAAGGATCAATAAATCAGAGATATGAGCCTTTTAAAGCCACCCTGACATACACTACCACTTAAATAATACTTTTCAAAATTGGAAGAATGGCTGATGAAAATTCAGCTTCAGCTAAATCACATGAAAGAATAGCTACACTTTGAATTATATTCAGATAATTTTAAAATGTAATAAGCAATGTATGCAGCCTCAATGGGCAAAAAGAGATTTTCAAAAACATGTGAACAGTAGTGTATAATGTAATTTTTTAAGAAGCATGTAAAAATCCAGCTGTGATGCAGAATTGATGTCAGTCTCATTGAGTAAATACACCTGTCAGCTTTCTCTTGTTGTTGCATTTGGCTTTGTAAGTGAATGGGGTTCGATCAGCAGGACCGGGGCACATCAGCTGAGCCGCTAATTGGCTTGCAGAACACTCAAATACGCTCATTCATCAGTGCCAACAGATCACAGATCTATATCCATCTGTATCCTATTTACTCATTTAGTCCCCTTCTCTTGGCTTTATCACTATTATCATTGAATAAGTAAATTACTGCTTTCAATGCAACTGACATGAGAGACGTTGCTGCTTGCATTTGTGAGTCAGGGCATTGATTGTGTATGTGACTGTGTGTGAATAGACGTACCCATTTGGGCATGTTTCCTCCGTTGGGGTCATGATGGTGATATTGGAGCACAACCACTGTCGCAATAACTGACATTCCAACAATGATCATTATACTGGCAAAATACTGTCCTGAGAGAGAAACAAAGAGAGAAAAGCATGCATAAACCTTTAATTTATTACCAAATAGCCTTTTATCATTCAGTCATGCTAGTAAAAACCAGGGCAAATGTAACAAAAAAGGGCATTGATTATAAAAGAGTGGCGCAGAGAAGAAAGGCAGAATGAGGAACAGATGAGCAAACCATAAAAACTCAATCATAAAGGAGAGGGGGAAGCAGACAGGAGAGACAAAGCGCTGTGGGTGAACACTCTTCCAGCAAACGCATTTCTGCAGATTACATCTTTGCGGCTTCTGAGGGCCTATAAACCAGAGGGTGGGAAAAGAGAATGTGGGACGAATCCCTTTTTTTCTGAAGGATCATCTGTAGGTCGGTTTCATTTTTATTTTTCTCCTGCTTCTTCTCTCTCCTGACCGGCTCATCATTTCCAGTTAGTGGTCTTTTACGAGTCATGTTGCAAATTATCGTGAGAAGCCAAGCGTATGGTTGCCAAGACCAGGGCTTTTGGCTGTGATACAGAATGGTGATCAATTTATTCTTCAGTGGTGCAATGTGTGCATCTCAGCACGCGAAAAAAATACATGCTTATGCACCAAATTTTACATATCATTAACAAAAAGATCAAAGGCTTGAATGAAGACTAATATATTCAAAGAGCCCTGTCTTGTCATTTGCAAAAAAAAACTAAGAGGGATGAATACTATATAAAATATGCCATAGGAATGTTTCACAAAAAAAAGTTATATTCGCTCATCCTCAGGTCATCCGTAATGTAAATAAGGTTATTAATGAGAACAGATTCAGAGAAATTTACTATAACATCACTTGTTTATTAAATAGACCCTCTGCAGTGAATTGGTGCCGTCAGATTGAGAGTCCAAACATCTGATAAAAATATTCACACCAGTGACCATCTTTTGGCTGTGTTTTTGTAAGAAACAAATCCATCATTAAGACATGCTATCTTTAAACCTCCTCTTCTGGTTTAAAATCCATAATTGATAATAATATTTCCCCCTGTAAAAAAAAAGGTTAATGCCCTGTGATCTTCTTACATCAAAATCCACTGATGCATGTTTTGAGCTGTGTTTTGTTGTTTGCACATATTTCTCTGCTGATTTAGATGAGACCACTTTATTTCTAGAGATTATTACAGATAAATGACTTGTATTTTGATTCTTTTCTTACAAACCATCGACTTTTCACTTCACAAGATGTCATGTGGATTACTTATGGGTCATTGTGATGTTTTTATCTGCTATTTTGACTGCACTGATTCACTGCATTGGTAAGAAAGTTATGTAACGTCTAGGTTTCGAACGTAACCCACGTTCCCTGAAGGAGGAAACAGAGACGTTACATATGGGATCTCGCTTGAGAGACCAATCGCGTCGAGTCCTTTGGAAAAAGCCAATGAATATTGGCGTGCAATGATTACAGCCAGGTGCATCTTATCACAGCGTGAGCATAAGAAGGCACGGCTGGATTGCACACACAGGTTTTCGCTGAGGAGCCGAGCCGGTGTCAGCGCGACCCAGGTTCGTGGCAGAAAGATGTAACGTCTCCATTCCCTCCTTCAGGGTGGCTGTATAGCAGCGTGCCAACAGGAGAGTCTGCACATAACCTTCCCAACGCCCTGGGGCCGCATCTGGAGCCCTAC